>VWZX01009755.1:469875-591921 GCA_013399015.1 Galbula dea
GGGCGCCGCCATCTCGGGCCTTGGCGTCCCCGCGCACGCAGCAGGCCCCGCCGCGGAGCCGGCCCGCGCCCCGCCGCCAACGCCGACCTGCGACGCCACTTCCGCTCCGCCCGGCCACGTCATCCGGCCGCCCGCCGGCAGCGCGACGTCTACGGCGGCTGTCAGGAGCCAAGCCGAACGCGGGAGGAGCTGCGCGGGGCCTAGCCACCACCGTGGGCGAGGTGGGGATGGGACGGCCTCGCCCTTGGCGCTTGCTCTGCTGAGGGTGCAGGTCTGTGCTGCCCGGCGGGACAGGAGCGACGGAAACAAATAGAGGGCGGTGGGACCCGAAATGCGCCGCAGACTCCGCGGGTGTTTGAGACTGCGCGGCCGTCAGCATGAGCGTACTAAAGTTCGGTCATTTTTTAATTGGCGGAATTACTTTATAATTGATTAAATCGTAACATACTGAAACGATCCAAAATTACAACGTGACACAGGGCTGTGTGCAAGCACCCTCGAAAATATGTGGTCCTGTTTTCTACAACACGTCCAGAACGCACGCTGAAGTACACAGTGCTTCTCGCTGAGGGGTAGGCACGGGGTGACAAAGCTGAACTCAGAAGTAGCAAATGCTAAGTGTTCTGTCAGTTCTGCCTAAGATAGAGCCTGCAAACCTGCGTGTGAACAAACCCCCACAGGCCAAAAAGCTCACAGTATTAAGTGTTCATCAGACAAATTTTAAACTGAACAAATAAACAATTCTCAGAGGCTATCGGGCATAATATTAAAAAAATATATATATAGGAACCACAGACATTAGGAGGAAGTTCTTTAGACATGAGGAAGTAGTTCTTCACCATGAGGGTGGTGAGACAGTGGAACAGGTTGCCCAGAGAGGTTGTGGAAGCCTCATCCCTGGAAGCTTTTAAGGCAAGGCTGGTTGGGGCCCTGGGCAACCTGATCTAGTGGATGGTGTCCCTGCCAGGCAGGGGGGCTGGAACTATATGATCTTTAAGGTCCCTTCCAACTCTTGACAGTTCTATGATTCTATACTATCTTCTCCAATATTGCACAAGCCAACAACTAAATGAATAGACAATAAAGGACAGGAGCTGAATGCATGAGCTGTCCCGTGCTGTTACCTGCCATCCGTGCTTTGTCAGAATGATGAAAACACGTTTCCCCATTTATCGCTGACCACCTTACCTATAATCAAAGCTTTTCGTCTTGTGGTCTTGTGCATTCAGTCTACCTTCCCTGAACATACTTTAGCAAGCTATGTTTATATAAAGTCTTTTCTAGATAATATATTTGCAATCTCCTGCCCATTTCAGTAGAAGCAAAGTCCCTGTAGAGAGGGACTTCTTGTCCCTCTACTTGTCAAAACCAATTTAAAACCTGTTTATATTTAAAAAACAAAACAAATCAAAAAACCAAAACCTAGACAGCTTTCATAACACCGTATGTTTCTTTCTAGTCATCATGGCTCAGTCCAAAACAGAGTAGCATACCCTTGGGAGAGAGAGAAGGATCCAGCATCTTCATTTCTTTCAGTACTCAAGTCCTTTAGTCAACAACAGGGCCAGCCAGAGGCATCTGTTGCAGCACATTTTGTGAGGCATGCAGTACGAAGAGCAAACACTTTCCCCAGGCCAACCAGCTGCCACCTGAGCTTGGTGGATTGGTTGATGCCTCTCCATGTGGCCAGGCCATTTACTTTTTTCTAGCAATTTTAGCATCCATTCAGTCACTGAGTTCTAACATTTGATGGAAACACACTCCATTCCCACTTCCCACCCTCCTGCCCCATGCATACTCTTGAGTAATCAACAATCTGGCTGCATGCAGTTTTCTCCTCCAGTCTTTTCCGAGCTTCACTCTAACTGCTGGTCACTGAGATCCCTAACTAATTCAGGAGAAATTATAAAGAGAAAGCAAGATGGGAATCCTTACTCTGTGCAGAAGGAGCCTCAACAAACTGCATTATTATATTCCTCAGCCCCACACATCTCAGCTCACCTCCTCCAAACCTGAGCCCCACCAGCATTCGGTTCTGTATGACAGGTCTGGTCAGACTAAGGAAGTACCTAAGCTGCAAATGGGAGAGGGATTGAAAGGCCACTTATGAGCTACTTTTCAGCAATTCAGATATAAACCACACAGTACTAGAAATAAAAATCCAGTTCACTGCTATGTTATTGTTATGGTTTGGATTAGAACAGAATTAATTCTGTTCAGTAACTGTATTTTCTAAAAGATATTCCACCACCACATACATAATACCATTATTAGTTTTCCCCCCACACACCTTGCCTGGACTGTCCCTTTAAGAAACCTGAGATTCCTGAATCAAGGACACTGCAAACCCCCCCCACTAGAGGGGGGAAGCCGGGGGAATGCTGGGTTTCTCTGGNGGGGGGGGGGGGAAGCGAGGGGAATGCTGGTCTTTTCGGGGGACTTTTGGGTTTTAACTCGTAGCCACGAGGAAGCCTCTTCTCCCTCTGCCTGGATTTGGTTGCTGCTGGAAGCCACCTGTGCTCTCTCTCTGTGTTGGGCTGCCCACGTGAGCTGCTACTTTGGACTGTTTGTGCTGAATCCACTGGAAGCTAATACTGGGACTAGAAGCTGGCATCGGGAAGGTTCAGTATTTTGGGTCCTGTATATGTTTCTATTTGTCTCATTTATATCTGTTGTTATTATTAAAGCAGTTTTTAGTTTTTACCTTCCAATTCAGAGACCTCTCCTTTAACTGCCGTGCCTGGGGGTTGGGAAGAGCCTTTAAACCCACCACAGTTATTAGGATTATGAAAAGGCAAATAAATGCTCATGGAGGGTTCAGATAAAACCCTTCCACAGAAGACATTTAACTTTTGCATGCAGGGGGTATAGAATTAAAAATTAGCTGGGGAAGACTGATTCCTGGGCAGCTTCAGCCCAACAGTTTTTAAAGGAAATCTTCTGCATCACACACATTTGTGTTTAGCTCTTCCCTTCCTGCCTTGTTACAGTTTTCCACATACCCTACATTTCTACCTTACCTTGTGCCTCACAGATGTGGAAGCAGATAAATTCCTCTTACCACTTCACAGATCCAAGGTCTGGAGCACAGCTGCAGCCAGCACTAAGGAGATGGGGAACTTTGGAGCGAAACGAGGGAGCTGTGTGACAGCTGACAATAATTAAGCTGCTGGATTTCCTCTGAGTTTATTTATCCCTGTTTCCTTCACTTATCCATGCTAGCACTTGCCTCATTTCAGCACCAAAACCTCACTCCCTGCTTTCAATTTGACTAAATGGCACTGGGAACTTTGTTCTGTTCCAAGAGCAGCACAGGAAAGCACCTCCACACCTCACCATTCCCCGGCTACTGTGAACACAGAGCAAACTGTTAGCGAGAATGTGTAGCATCAGAATTACTGGAGAAGATACTGAGGTCATTGCAGCATACCACCTGCATCCCACTATCATCAGAAGGAGAAGCTTATTTGAACTGCTCTTGTAGTCTCACCCTATGAGTTTAACACGTAGATGATATTTAGCTTATGCTTATACCCCCAAGAGCAAGAGAGGTTTCTCTACCTCCACTCAGTGCTGGCTGAGTCATAGTTGCTGCCTGTCACTCCTGCAGCTCCACACATTGGCTTTGCCACACTGCAAGAGAAAGGAGCCACAACTCTTATCACGTGCTGTCTTAGAGATTAAGGGGAGCTTACATGATCAGACAGAAGCTTTATGTGTCCTACAATCCCTGACCTAAGAGGTCACCTAATACAAATGTATCTGTGTCTCTCTCAGGGATGGAAGAAGGGGAATGACTTGAAAAGCAAGCAGATAACAATGCCTGATTCTCTACCCTGAATGTTATCTTACAGAATTCTAGTCTGCATCACTCATGAACAACTTGAGCCCTACACTTGTCCCCCCAAGGGCCAGGATGTGCACAGAGGATGGCAAGGGCTGAAAGGAAAAGAAAAAACAAACATTCACCCACACCAAAAACCCAGAACACTTCTATCATTCAAGTCCCTTGAGATGAGGAATCAAAATTAATTTCTGCTTAACATGCTCTCTACATTTGGAACAGAAAGACAAACCAGGAAGCTCTCCTTAAGTTTTAAGCCCTCCGGCAGAAACAAGGCTGGACATAGTTGTTGCAGATTCCCATCACTACAAAGGAAGAGAAAGCAAGTGGAGTCCAGCTCCCAGGCTGTTTCCACTGTAGCAGGCTAAATGCGTGGCTGGTATTTGTGAGGTGTGAGCATTTGTATTGGAGACTTGCTCTACTAAGTGAAACACCTGCATACTGCTCCTCTAATAAACACATGTAAGAGATACAGAACACAGCATTGCTGCCAATTCCTCCCTTTAATTTGAGGGGTCAGTCATGATTTCAAGTAACAATATACCTACCCCTCCCCAAAACAGCTTAGGTAGAGTTTTGTGATACAGCAGGTCCCTTACCAGCTGCCTTAGGAATTTTCATGGTAAATGCAGCACACTCAACACCTTGTTAAAGTCTGTTCTCTTCAGGGAGGGAAGGGGAAAGGGAAAGATGTTTTCAAGGCCGTATGCAAAATACATTTTTGAATAAAGACATCTTCTCATCCTCCCATGGTTTAATGATTGCTGGAGGGAGATTTTCCACCTTCTGGAAAGTCAGTACGTTCAACATCCAAACTGTTACACCAAACAATACTACGTTCATCTCCTCCTGCTGTAGTAAGTGTTCTTCAAAGTCTTCAAACAACTTATCTTCTTTACTTCTTCAAGCATGTTTTCCAGTCAAGCCCTTGTAGGTTGAATTGAGGGGTTTGGTAACAATGCTTATCAGGATTTAATTTCTAAAAGGATGTGTTCTTTCTTGGTCACAGGGAAACTTCATATTGTTGCAAGGCTGTCAAGACATACATCAGCATTCTCTTTCCCAACCACGATACTTTTCATAAAGTCCCAAAGCACCAAAATTCTTCCAAGCAAAAAAGCTATATAAAGCCAAGAAGCCTCATAGGAAAGAGGAAAGGGAAGAAAACATTTGGCTCCCACTTATAAATAATTTAAGACAACCCCAAAATATCTGTACAAACACATACAAACAAAAAAAACTCAGATTCCACAGACGTTGAGAGATTCAGCGACCTCTTGGGGGCACAGGTGGAGGATAAAAGCCTTCACAGCTTATAGGCCTATAAAGACAGAACACAAATGCATTAAAAACATAGTAAAGAATAGGATTCTGGAACAACAACACATTACATGCAATAACAATGTCTAAGAATACTGTACACACAATACTCATAAAAGAAGAAAAACAGGCTATCAGTGATTCAGCAAAAGAGTAGATGCCAAGGCACCAGAGCCCCATTCCTGTCCAAGTTATTCCTTCTGCTCTTCAGCAACTGGAGTAAAACTTTGATAGTACCGTAGCTTTCTCCTGAAAATTGGTCAAAGAACAATAGGAAGGGATCAAAAGATTCAACATCTTTTTTTTCAAACTAACTACAGACAAATTCCAGCTATATTCTTGCCAGAGCCAAGCTAACATACAGAACTTATTGCACCTACACATTAGTAATTGCTATTTTAACAGTTGTAGAACTTTACTAAGCATCTGTACTTAGATAAGCCTCTAGGGCCTGGATTCCATTGACTTGCACTGTTTGGACCAAAGAAATTAAGTTACAGGTAGTTATAAGGAACAAGTTACTTATGCAAAAAGGAAAATTTGGGAAGGTGTGGGCCCCCTCAGAAAAGAAACAGGAGAACTGGTGATGGGTGATATGGAGAAGGCCGAAGTTCTCAACAGCTTCTTCAATTCAGTCATCATTGGCAAGGGCTCCTGCCACACCCCCAAAGTCAAAGAAGATAACGGCAGGGGCTGGAAGATAGAACTACCCGTGGTAAGTGAAGATCAGGTTCGTGACCATCTGAAGAACCTGAAAGTTCACAAGTCCATGGGACCCGATGGGATACACCCATGGGTACTGAGAGAATTGGCAGATGAGGTTGCTAAGGCACTCTCTATTGTATTCCAAAAGTCTTGGCAGTCTGGTGAAATCCCCACTGACTGGAAAAGGGGAAACATAACCCCCATTTTTAAAAATGGGAAGAAGAATGATCCGGTGAACTATAGGTCTATCAGTCTCACCTCCATGCCTGGTAAGATCATGGAGCAGATCCTCCTGGGGGCACTGCTGAGGCAGAAGGATAATGAAGAGGTGATTTGGTATAATCAATATGGTTTCACAAAGGGTAAATCGTGCCTGACAAATCTGGTGGCCTTCTGTGAAAAGGTCACAACAACAATAGACAGTGGAAGAACAACTGACATCATTTATTTGGACCTGAGCAAAGCCTTTGACGCTGTCCTGCACGACATCCTGCTCTCTAAGCTGGTGGAATATGGGTTCGATGGCTGGACCACTTGCTGGATAAAGAATTGGCTTAATGGCCAAAGAGTGGCTTGACCCAAAAGAGTGGCTGTCAATGGATCCATGTCCAAGTGGAGGCCAGTGACAAATGTAGTCCCTCAAGGATCAGTACTGGGACCAGTCTTGTTCAACATCTTTGTCGGTGACATGGACGTGGACAGTGCTCCCTCAGCAAGTTTGCCAACGACACCAAGTTGTGTGGTACAGCTGACACACTGGAGGGGAGGGATGCCATCCAGAGGGACCTGGACAGGCTGGAGAGGTGGGCCCATGCCAACATCATGAAGTTCAACAAGACTGAGTGCAAGGTCCTACATCTGGGTCGGGGCAAGCACTGATACAGGCCAGGTGAAGATTGGCTTGAGAGCAGCCCTGAGGAAAGAGACTTGGGGGCGCTGGTGGATGAGAAGCTCGACATGAGCCGCCAGTGTGCACTTGCAGGCCAGAGGGCCAACTGTATCCTGGGCTGCATCAAGAGAAGCATGGCCAGCAGGTCGAGGGAAGTGTTTCTCCCCCTCTACTCTGCTCTCATGAGACCCCACCTGGAATATTGTGTCCAGTTCTGCAGTCCCTATTACAAGAAGGATATGGAAGAGCGAGCCCAGAGAAGGACCACGAGAATGATTAGAGGACTGGAGCACCTCTCCTACAAGGACAGACAGAGAGTTGGGGTTATTCAGTCTGAAGAAGAGAAGGCTCCGAGGAGATCTTATTGTGGCCTTCCAGGATCTGAAGGGGGGCCTACAAGAAAGCTGGTGAGGGACTTTTTAGGAGGTCAGGTAGTAATAGAATCAGGGGAAATGGATGCAAGCTAGAGAAGGGTAGGTTTAGATTAGACATTAGGAGGAAGTTCTTCACCATGAGGGTGGTGAGACAGTGGAACAGGTTGCCCAGAGAGGCTTGTGGAAGTCCATCCCTGGAAGGTTTTAAGACAAGGCTTGATGGGGCCATGAGCAACCTGATCTAGTGGAATGTGTCCCTGTCAGGCAGAGGAGTTGGAACTAGATGATCTTTAAGGTCCCTTCCAACTCTGACAATTCTATGATTCTACTTATAGTCTGATCAAATCAAAGCAAAACCCCTCAACACCTTTTATAAAACCAGTGCTGTTCTTTCTTTGAGGCCAGCCATACATGTTGAGATATACATACGTAGAGAGATTTGAAATTTGTGAAAAGAAAAACAAAGTCCAAACAAGTGCCAAAAGGGAATTCCCTCTCTATTACACTTCGTATGTTCCAAGAGGATCATGTACTAAATCTCTGCCAGAAGCAGGATGCTACTACACATGGGTAGGTCTTAATATATTTTCAAGTGTTGTGTGATTCAACAGTGCTGCCTCTTGAAGCGTGTGAGCCACAGTAACAGCACTGCAATAGGCATGTTACCAACTAGGAAACCAATTCCACCAAGTATTACAGATGTGAAACAAGGATCTTACAAATCTAACAGTGCGTGTTTACCCAGTCTGGTAGATTTTCTTACAAGACGTATTTGCTTCCTGCCTTGCTTTCTGCCCAAGGCTTCCATATTGATTCACAGAAAATTTATGTTTGAGCTGCATTTTAGCTTTACCTGCTTGCACCTCGAGGAGGTACTCTGGGAGGCCTTTCTGGGAGAAGCAGCCTCTCTGTTTGGTGGGCTACTGGGCTGCGACTTCTAGCTGTTTCTGGGACTTCATTGTCCTACAAAACCAAGAAAAGAGGTTACACACCAGCAGAATTCAACAAGCAGAATCTTGTTAACTTCACAACAGACAGAAGTGGATACATTTTTGCCATTTCTGCAAATGCACTGCCATCCCTGAGCTCCTTTTTCTTTTGCATGATAACGAAGCCACGTACTTAAGAACAGTGGACAAGTATAGAGCAGAAGCAATTGCTTACCTCACTGTCCCCTTCCATCCCACTGCTGACACTCAATATGCTCCGAGTGCTGGAACGGTTACTTGCACTACCTGGAGTGAGCAAGCAAGAGAAAAAAAGACTGATTATTAAATCCTGGTGATTTAACCGTGAATCACTAACTCAGGACTCCTCATGTTTACCTCTTACACACATCATTTAACACATGTTTAAATTTATTTAATTCTACCGTTGTTTTACACATGTTCAGGATCCAAACAATGGCACTTCATAAAACACACACCACAGGGCCAAACCATTCATTTTTGCTTTCTTACTAGCAAATTTCTGCCCTGTGTAGGTACAGGCTTCTGGTTAAATACAACAATAATTTGACTGAAACGATACAGTGCCAGTATCAGCTGGCAACTCAGGTAAATATTTTCACAAGTGTTACACATCCAACATTTTATATTAATTATATATATAGAGAGAGTATATTGAAATTATCAGTCCTCATGTCCTTAATAACTGAGTGGAAGTAGACGGCTCTGGAGTGTTTTTCACTCAGTTTTCCTATAGCGAGTGATGCTCAGGACTTCCTTACTTGTTGTGCTGGATGTGCTTTCTGTTTTCCAATCCCCTCGCTTTAACTCCTTTTTTGGTGGGAAAAGGTTTTTTCTGGGTGCGTATTCATATATTCCACATTCTGGTCTCGCAAAAGTGTTATGAGAATGTCGAATAGGTACTGTAATTTCTAAATCTGGAAGAGAAAATGAACAGCTCAGAAGGGTCTATGCAAGTATAGTCTCCAAGAGACAGTTTTGCACCTGAGAAGAAAGTTAAACAGTATCACAGAATAGTAGGGGTTGGAAGGGACCTCTGGAGATCGTCTAGTCCAATCCCCTACCAAAGCAGATTTACCTAGAGCAGAGGTTGCAGAGGATGGTGTCCATGCAGGTTTTGAATGTCTACAGAGACAGAAGACTCCACCATCTCCCTGGGCAGCCTGTTCCAGTGCTCCAGTCCTGGCAGTTGTCCAGCCACTGGACAAACCACCAACTTGGGCAGCTATGGTTCTTCCTAATGCACTCTTGACACTACTGTGATTTCAGTCTGTTACCCTAGTAGCATGCCCAGTTAGTGATGATCGTAACTTCTTCTGACATCAGTTGCATTACTGAATCCAATTAATATTACAGAATTACTTAAGGCAATCATAACTGTACATGAATGAATCAAGATTCATTCCACAGATGTGGGCATCCTTTCCTCAGTCTAGAAAACTGAGGAATAAAGCAACTTCCCTGTGTGTTAGCCAACAGGCATATTGATGTGAATATTACAATATCACATAAATACAACACAGACATTTCACCTGAAAAGCTCATTAATATTGTTAGCTGCTTCATTACCAGAGAACGCCAGAATAGGAGGCTGTTACCTGCACTTTTATCTTTTTTTTGCTTCTCCATTTGCCTCCTGGTTATGCTGTCTCGTAGCCGTTTCAGATTTTCCTAGAAACATCACAAAATATTCTTTTAGGGCTTTGGATAAAGGAGGATGAGAAGCTTCCTGACAATACCAATATTATATTTCAACTAACTCTGCAACCAAGCTATAACAAAGACCTGTCTGAAGTCCAAACCATGTCAACAGGTTTTAACATATTGCCTTCAGAAATCCATGTGTGTCTTTCAGAAGCCAAGCTTTTTCCAGATATTCATTATGTATCTTAAGGTCAAGTTAACAGACTCACTGGCAGTTGCAGATAGGCAGCACATTTGGTCGAGAACTCCCTCTATTGTATGTTTTTACTGTGACAGTGGAACAGAAACAAGATTCACAATAAAGTAACCACAGAGTCCTTTCTGTACTAATGAACAAAGAACTCTGACTGCAGGGACAGAGGATGCCACATATCCCAGAGTGTGAGGGACAATTCATAAAGAATTCAGGATGTCCACAAAGAAGCGAGAGAACACACCTGGAAATGTACCTGGGACAAAGTCTTTTCACCACTGTGTGGCATCATACTGCACTTTACAGTAAGGAAAGGTAGGGGGAGGAAAAGAAAAATAAAATTAACAACAAAACACCCACACAACTTTTCCAGGAGGGAAATGTGTGTGTGCATAAGAGGAGGAAACCCCTGAATAGGTGGAGAAGCAGACAGAGGAATTGCTGTACCATGAGACACAGCAGAGACTTTGAAAGCTGCTCATGGGATGGGTCACAGAGCACACCACTTCATCTCTGCTACAGACATCTACTGAAGTAGGACTGCATTCTTTGATAGAAGGAGGGAACCCTCTGTTTCTGGGTAGAGAGGAACCTTCAAACTGAAAATCAGGAAGAGAAAAGTTTTGGCGTTGTTCTGACAGCTCCAAAACAGAATCACGCACGGGACACCAGTACCTCAAGTGTGAGAGCAGACTGTCACAGCATGAACAAAAGGCTCAAAAAAAAAAAAAAGCAGGCAGTGGTTTTAAAGAGGGAACCCCACTCTAATATGAGAATGGAAATTTTAAACTATGACTACTAGTTCCACCAGTCATTATGCCGACATAATGATTCCCTCATTAAGCTAAGCTATTCAAACACTGCTTTCACTAGTGACAGTTGCTAGACCTTGTCCAGCGGCAAAAAAAACAGGTAGCCCTGGAGCCATCAAACACCCAGGGAGGGATCTGGCCATCCACAAGATAGGATTTTGAAGTCAGTACACCATCTGAGACACTAAGTCTTCACTGACCTGAAATGGATGAGAACTGACAAGCTAAATGTTCATCACAGAAGTCCCCAGCCAGCAGGCAGTTGCTAGGTGAGCTCTAGAAAGATTATTTAGCCAACTGGATTTTGCCCCATTCTTAGTGTAGAGATCTCCAAAAACTAACATACTGCAAAAGACAAATAGATCTGTATAACAGCTACCTGCTTGGTGCTGCACTGGAACAGCCCCTCTGTGTCAGGAGAAAACTCCACTAGCTGTCTTCCTATTCCAACCAGGAAACAAATGTACCTACACTAAACGGCTTGTGCTATATACCTAGACAGACAGCTGTATCTCTTAAACAGTGGAATAAGCCTGTACCTGCTGGAACCGGAATGATTCTGATCTCTTTTTCTGGTTCAGTTGCCACTCCTTAAAATGCAGTACAGCTTCATCAACAGTGAGTATACCCATTTTCACTTGCTCCTGCAATGTAATCAGCTGCCGTTGACCTGGGGTTTTCATTCCAGCAAATGGATCATATATGCTTGATTGAGACAGGTCCCTTACAGGCCTGACTATTGTCTCTGAAGAGAAAACACCAAAAATATTACTGAACTTATGGCATCTGCCCTCCTCACTGAATACAAAGAAACTCAAGCACCCTTGATAAAGTAGTGATCAATAAATCAGTATTACTGACTGAATGTTTTCCTAACCAAAAGACTGTTTTGTTCTTATACCATCCTGCTATTTGTCAGGACCAAAAGCCCAGCTAAGAGGTAGCCTCGTATGCAAATATGTCCCAGGGACAATCTGTTCTTAAAAACATAATTTAAATGAACAGCACAAAATGTAATTAAAGTGCTCTGCTGTCCCACGGCAAAAATATCTCTCTCCACAGCAATCCATAAAACTGAGCTTTCATCTTGGCAGTCACAAAACTGGGCTCTTCCTAGGTATTCTGTGCAGTGTAATTCCAGAAACAGAATGGTGAAAACTCATTCTTCTGATGCTGCCTCTTTGTAACCTATTTGCAGCACAAGGGAGAGTTCCCAACACATGAGATAAAAGCTCAGGTATAGCTCCTGGCACTCTGATAGTGCACAGGATAAGAGGTGAACGGGCACAGTGCAGAGATGAATGGCAAGCAGTTCACTATAGCTTAAATCCCAGGAAATAATGCTCAACAGGCAGTGGCTATATCCAGATCAAAAATGGGACATCGACTCCATGAAGTAATATAGGTCACAACCTAAAACAGGACTTCAGTGATCATTATGATCCTGACTGAGCATAAACTTCAAGACAGGGGTATGTGTGGTACGTTATGAAAGGGCATGCCCCCTCTCACACTCTGCAGGTATAAAAGGTTTTCAATGTCACGTAAGGTCATAAAGGTTGCACCATTCATATAGGACTATTATCCCAAAACCTTGTAAAACAGACTGTTCTGTCCCCTTCCACACAAATTAAGCTACCTCAGTAGATTTACTTTTAGACTACTGGAAAGATTTTCAGGGTGAACTTTTGACTTACCTTTCTTAACTCCTCCTCCAGGGACATAGAGATTCTCAGGTCTTTGAGCTTTCTGTGCAAAAACTGTAAAATAAACAGTCTTTACATACTGAAATTCATCTCATGAAGACAGAAAAAGCAAGGATGACTATAGGAAGCATACACAATTCTGCACTGCATTACAGATTCTGATACCCTACTAAACCCACTGAAGAAAACAAGGTAAGGAGATGTACAGTGGAACTCTTCTATTGACCTCAAAGTATTTAGCTCAGCCACCTCTAAGACAGATCTGGACATGCTTTCCCCACAGCTCTCTCATGAGGGGAAGACAGTCACTGAAATTACTCTCCCACATGTTACTGTAGTTCTTGTTAGACTCTTTCTGAAATATTACCAAGATTTCCAAAACTGCCTAGCAAACCAAGAGAGACAATTTTCTTCAGTTTCAAAACCCCACCTCCGAGGGAGTTATTAAGGTACAGAAACATGTCCCATAAAAATACTACTGAATCAATGATACCATTACAGAGCAGCAACATCTCAATTTATTAGCTTGATTGTGTCCTTATAATATCAGGTCCTCTCCAACATAGGTTGATTTTTTTATATCATTTGGCAGTAATCTGTTGTCCTACTGCTTTCATTAAGAGCAAGCTCAGGCCAAGACCTTAGGATACAACATTCCAACACTTTCAGAGTAGGCAGAAGATGAAAAACAGATCTGAAATTTGATCCCAAAGGTAATCCAACTCCAGAGCCAAATAACCCAAGGGTCTCAAAAATGTGTAGACTTTCTTGGTGTTTATTCAGCAACTGAAGCCCATGTCACAGCCATTCTACAGCTGGCTAGTCTACAGTTTAGGTCCTGGTACTCAACTCACTTTTGGAGATGTATAGCTCATTGTCTGGCTGCGGAGAGCTGGATTCTGGTCTTGGAACAGGAACTGGAGGTCTCCTAGCCATTTCCTGTGGCAAGGTATTTTGTTCTACTGAGTGGTATACATCTTCACCACACCACTGGTAAACTCCTTCCTTTGAATCTGGCACATCCATGCTACTGCCTACAAACAAGTAGAGTTTGTAAGAAAACCAACAAAAAATAAAAATAACCAACCTGAACACTTCACTGAACACTGGATCCCTCCAGATGCACTATGTACCACATTCTTACCAAGCTGACCATTCCACAGGCAAAAATATCCAGAGTTCTTCAGTGACTTAAAGCACCAAAGTCCTTCAAAGCCAGAACTTGAGACATGTGTTTGACACTAAGCCTGTACCATGTGTTTTGGCAAAGAAACCATACTGGTAAATCCCATAACTGTTTTTAAGAACTCGAATAACAGTTAGTTCAATCAACAAATCAACCAGAGCACTGGTTTCCAAAAGCTACCTGTGGTGGTCTACAAAGTACTACAGAGTTATTCCTTTGTCTGAACTGAGCGATCTCCATCAGATGACAATACATTTGATCTCAGAGGGAGCTGGGTATGCACATTTGTACTCAACAAGTCCAGATACCATTATACCACCTCATCATCTTCATTCTATTTTCACTTCTAACATAACAGCAAAATTATCAAATGCTGTCATATCCAATTTAAAAGCTACTTTCCCTGTCTGCATGCCACCAAAAAGCATTACAGAGCCCCTGGACTAACTCTCTACTCTGCTACCAAGTCACAAGTGAACACGCTAATCACTGGACTGACTGTAACGCTTATTTGAGTCAATGTCAGAGCATCAGTCAGAAACAGAGAATGTTAAGAGCCCCAGACATAACCTAGTTCTGAGACCAACTGGGTCACTCACAAAAAGTGAACCTGTATCCCACGGAACTTGGTGAGACAAGAAAAGGCTCGGACAACCCAATCATGCTCAGTGGGGATAGCATAGAGCTATGGTCTGGTTTTGGTCAGAGAAGGCAGAGGGAGCACTACAGAGAGAGTGTAGATAAGGTTTGGGAGCCAACAGTTCTTTTCCTCTTTCCAGGCTGCTGTTTTCAATGGGGGGACTTCTGAATAAAGCACCTACGTTAAAATTCATCACTAGCTTGTGCTACTTTACTTTATACTCAGCTTCTGCCCACAAGGGGAGCCTGCACCAACACCAGGACAGCAGAATCAATTCCCGTTTCTAAGATAAGGACAAAAGACAGCCATTCATGAATAGATACCAGCTGAGTGCGTGCACTCACTAGTAGGCAGGGACTGGAACTAGAAACCACTTCTTTCTTAAGAATGGCATTTGTGAAATCACCTTATAAGCTGCTTTTTCTGTTGTTCTTCATTTGTACCCACTAAGGCAAATCTGTCCATGTCCAACAGCGTGAACTAGCTCCTATCCTTAACAAACTAAGGAGAAATCTCAAGTTCCACTTCACTGCTTTAACTGTGCTACTGCTCATCCCTCTCTCCAACCAGCTCTCACCTTCTAAAAATTTGCGGAGCATTGAGTCTTTTGTAGTTAGAGAAACTTCATCTCCGGTAACTGGAATGTCTGGTTTGGACTGAAGCATCTCTACATCTGAAAAAAATCATAAAGATTAACCTGTTGAACAATGTAATATAATAAAATGATGAGATATTTCTGACTGGACCTTTGGTTTATGGTGAAAATCAAAGAGGAAGCCAGGCAGCTAACAAGACATTTAGCTCAAAAAAAAGGCTCCTAAGTTGGTTATGTTCAGTCCAGTCTCCACAAACCTCTGACAGCTGCCTGATGCTTATTCTTGAGGGTGACTAACATTGCTTCTTGAGAAGTTCTGACAAGGCTCCAAGCAGGCATATCGAGAGTGTTTTGGCCAGGTGAAGGTTCTGGCCTCTCTACAGTGCTCCCGAGAGGCCAAGCTGAGCAGAAAATCTGTAACTTGGCAAAACAAGACATTAAGGGCAATTTGCCCAAGACACAGAAAACAGTATTTGTCTTGTTTATTGTACAGAAGTCAAAACAGCTGGCTGAGTTAATTAGTTGGATTGGAAGGTGTTTAGAGGGTCAGATGATAATTTAGTATTTACAAAGGAGTGACAGCAAACAATACAATACTTTTTTATGTCAGTGTTTTGACATGAAGAATTCCAATTTTACAAAAAGAGTCAAGCTCATAGTAACCCTAAAACTAAAACGAAGTGTTAGGTAACCATGCTCCTAATGATATTAAAAACAAAAGTGATAAAATTAAATTTTGAGGCATATTGTAAAATATCTATTATTATGTAAAGCAGATGGTTTGGGCTATATAAGAGAATATGAAATATTCTCTATGTCTTTTTAATATTTGCTGACCTTTATTTTTTTTCTGCAAAGCTGAGGAGATTATGAGAAAGGAATGAGAATATGTTAGCAAGATTTTGCTTTGTTAGAATGTTGTGGGGTTTTTTTAAACAGTAATTGTCAAAGGACCCACTGAGAGTCATGTGAATGCACCCAACCTAACTTTAATGTCACAGGAATACCTCCAGCACAGCTACAGCAATACTGTTTGCTGTGTGGACTAACCACACCAAGAGCATTTCAAAACCTCTGCGGTCCATGCCAAGATGCATGCTGCTGGAGCTAATCCACTCACCATCAACCTAACAAAGTTCACTTAAGTATCACTGCACTACATGGAAGCACAAATTTGACATTTGAGCATCCTAAAAACATCAGCACTACAGAACTGTATTTTTCTGTAAAGCAATTTTTCCACCCTGCAGCCACCTTGACTATTTTTAGCATAGCTTTTAGAAATGAACCTGTAGCAAATAGAGGCCCAGAGGAAAGCCACTACTTGATGGATTTGGGGGCAGAACAGAATGCAATAGGTGTGCAAAGTTCCTTTCATTGTCTGCGGAGGGAACAGCATCTTCCTAGTTTTGGCTGTTCTCTACAGAATTACTAAACCAGCAGTGCAACAGGATTCTGCAGGGTTTGTTTTCTTTCACATAGTCAATGTAGTTAAACTCATCAACTAATTATTTCACTTTAGAAGACATGATTGCCACCTTGCCTACAGACAAGACCCAACATCTCAACCATTTACCAACACTGAAAAGAAGTTCTTCGTCAATGACACCTTCTGTTCCCACTTGCTGCAAAAGCAGGCTAGTGAGACAGAAGTGACAAGAAGGTGGCACACACAAGCTTTGGGTATTAGAGGAAAGGTTCCCAGATTTTCCTGAAGTGATCGGGCAAAGTTGGTCTGAAGGGTTAGTGGGAACAAGGTGAAGTAGTTCATAGAATTTAGTAGCTAAAAGATATTTATTCAGAGAGTTTCAGTTTCTCTTTGCAGGGCTTAAGGGTTCAGAAAGGAGCTCAAGCAACCTGCAAACAGAGAGATGTACAGAAGACAAATTATGACCTACAGATCCTTCACAACAGCTAAAATATCCATGCATGGAAATCTTTTAGAAATTAGTAACACCCGTCCCCCTTCAACTATTTGCAAACACCAAACATCAGGTATTCCTGCATATGAAGCAAGCTACCTCTTTACAGAGACCTTTACCATACAAGACAAAGGCTTCAACGTGTTGGCATAGATCATAACTCACAACTTTATAAGCAGTTATATTTTTGTGCACAATTTTGCTCAAGAATGCCAAGGAGGCTGCTGGTTCTTGCACTAACTGTGTCAAAAAAAAAAAAATCAATCAGGATGATGTTGAAAGCTTCGTCTTAAGGGAGAGGATATGCAACACTATGGGCATCACAACTTATTTATAATGTGAACTAACATCTACTCATTAGGTGCTGGAGATCTGCAAATTACAGGACAATAGATTTTAGCCAGCTGAAGTTTTCTAGGATAAAGAATTAAATCTCTGCATGAAACTCACACTATCTAGGGTCTGAAAGTACACATAATTCATAGATAAAATAACAATGCTAAGAGACTGGACTCATTTCCACCAGCCCTTGACCACTTATGCTGTCTGGCCTTGGACAGAGGAAATACAGCCTCTTTCCTCAAGTAAAACAGCAAAAATACATATGCACACCCCCCCTGCTGGCAGTCTAATCTTCACACAAATCAAACATTTTCAGTACTTTCAAAAGTCCTTGCTCTCAGAGTCCCTCCTGCATACAACTCCAGCCTACTCAAAATTCTCCATTTTGCAAAAATCAGCAGGAGGTGCTGGTAAAAGGAAAGCAGAAAAAGCAGAGCATTTTATCCAATGCTGGAGTTCATACCACCAGACCCATAGGACAGAGGTAACTTTCCCTTTTTGGTATTCGGCTTCTGTTCGTTACAATGTGTGAGGGACTTCACTAAATGACATTTACCTGCAACCTGCACCAACCTGGAGAGTAATGTGGAAAATTATGTTTGACTTTACAGGTATTTGAAAAGTGTAATAAGGGGGAAGTGCTCTTCTGAAGTGGGAACAGTTAAGATTCACGGTAAGAAATTAAGTAAGCAATCTCATTATAAAAGAACAGCAAACAAGGTAGCAGCAGGAATTAGTAAGTTCCAACTAATGTGTTTAGGAGTACTTTATGATCTATACTACTCAGGTCATTAAGACCTACTTGAAAAAGAACACTTACCTCCAGAATGGAAGGCAGTGTTCTGTAGATAAAGGAAACCTTTTCAGGTTTTGGGTTTTCGTAATTTAACAATTTATCTCAAAACTTAAAAGGTACAACTAGCAATTCAACACAGGTGTGCACAACTCCCATTCAGCTTAAGCAAAATTTGGCCCTGGCACACTTTTTGCACTTTCTCCATGTTTCCCCAGGACAAAATGCAGAGAGGAAAAAAAAAAAAAATCACATAAAAACACATTGAAAAATCAGGAAGAATACAAGAACTAACAGAACACTCTGGTATTCAAGTCTTTGCTACTACTTTTAACTGATTAAACTGTCTCCAGTCCTATGTTGCCTTATTCTCAAACCAGTCACTGCCAAATTGACCCTGTGGTATCCAACCTTCCTTTGATCAGTCTCCAAAAAAACGCAGTGGAAGTACATCTTGATCACAATAAATGGGCATGCTGCCACAGTATGGTTACACTTAAAATAGACCATGTATTGTCCTCTACACCATAGCCATAACTACTCACGTAAGGGCTACTCTGACCAGGATAAAGTACCTCAGTAGAAGTTGATTATGATTTCCTAGGGAGTTCTTCATCTTCACAAACCTTTAAGTCAGCAGAAAAGCTTGAAGCTTTTATTTGTGATGGCAGTTCTAAACTAGCCAGCACTCTCACCAATTTCAGCGAGGGTTTGCCTGCGTGCTACTATTCTAAGTAATACTAGCACACCTTCATTTTGAGAGATCCAATTGTGTAAATTTAACCTTATTTGTTGCAATACATGTAGATTTAAGTGCTGTTCAGACAAGTTGTAAATATTCTTCAGGCAAAGACTAACAGATTACATCAGTAAATGACTCCCGAGTGAAAGGTAACACAGATGTGTACAGAAGCAATACACTAAGAGAACTCTAGAAGGAGTAGGAAACACACTCCCTGCTAAGGTATTTATAAAAAAACATATACTGCATCTCACCAATGAGGAAAGCTTTCTAAAACACAGATTCACTCAGCTCTGCTTTTCAATAAAGGAATCTTAAAAACCCACTTTAGGAACAGCTTAAGCTTTTACCTTTGTAGTTCTTCTTAGCCCTGCAGAGCCTGCAACAGCACATTTGCACACCAAGAGAACTTTCTGGTGCCAATTCCAGAGATCTCTGACACAGCTGTGCTTGTAGAAACTCCCCCTAAAGGACAAATTCCTACTGGGCCTTTGCTACTGAAAAGACTTAAGGAAAGCAGCCTGTCCTAAGCTTCAAATGCACAGTCTCTCCCATCCCATAGCAAGCTTTCCTGGCTCTCCACCTCCATGCCTATCAGCCAAGACATCTGTTTCATGTATTCATCCAAAACACCAGCTAAACCCCCTCCTGAGATCTGTCAATCAGAGTAAGCAAGGGCAGAAAAACATGTGTACTTGAAATGTTCAACTTAATGTTAAAGATTTTAAAACTTTCTGGTTTTTTTGACAGAAACAGGCAAGGGGATACACACAAAAGCAACTGAGATAGCACTCTGAGGGAGGCAGTGATCTTCAGCAAGGAAGAAGAAACAAGCACCTTAGTTATTCCACCAACAGTCTGCAGGGCTGGAAAATGGTTTTCTTAACAGGAAGCAATTCTTATCTAAATCTGAACCAATATAAGAATATTTTCAGAGAGGCTTTTCAGAGTCCAGTTGAAAAGTGGTAAATTACAGGGAGCTTGATTTGCATCAACAGAATAAAGGCCTTGCATAGTTTCTGTGAGATCTGAAAACTTCAGGAGTAGAAGAAAAGAAGTTGGACTTGGTGGTTTTAAGCATGTTTTTCCCTCTCCACAGACTTAATCAGCCCTATTCAGAGATGCACTGACTGCAGGCAGAGCTCTGAAACACCTAGAAACTCTCACCCCCATTACTGCAAACAGCAGCATCTTTGTTCCTCAGGGAACCAACCAGCCTTACTGCTCATCTCCACCTGAAGGCAGAATAATCTTGGGTTTGGTAACATCTCTGCAGTGGCCAAACAAAACTTAACATAGAAGAGTTTCATTTCAGACAGAGAATCAACAAAATCACCTGCACTCTATAATCAACAAAAATGTATTTTACAACATTGTTTAATCTAAAAGAGAAGAAGAACAGCCCAGGACATATACAGTCTACAAGCAAAAGTGTTTCAGTAAGAAAGCTTTTCCCCCAAGGCAGCACACTTGAAACTGCAGAAACACTAGAAGTCCTGATGCAGATACTCAAAATGATGATAAGCTATGTATTTTGCCCATCATGGGAATCATAAAATATATCAGTGGCATGGAGCCAGACCAAATAAGCAGGTAAGTAAGAACAGCAAATTTACAGTTGCTTAATACAGGTACTTAACTTGATATTTACAGTCAGCATCACTGAATACTAATGGAATGGATAAACAGTTAAACATTTGCATACCTATCAGAATTAGCTTTATTTTTTAGCAATAAACCAAGTGGATTAGGATAGTTAAGTTTTCAATTACAATCTTTGACATACACATTCCTAGATGTTGGCTTTCTTTTGTTCTCAAGCTCTTGAGGTAAAAGCTTAGCTCTTGTTTCTCAGTTTCCTAACTGTCAATAAAATCACATGTTATATAGTGTTCTTTTTCATCAGTATAAGTCAGTGTCCCTACCTCCCTGGATCTCAGGAAGGAGAAGCAGAACATGATAGAAAATTTGGTTTCTTCCAAGTGCTAACTAGCCCTAAAATCTGAAACTCAGCTGAGGCACTACTATGTGTAAGAGAGACAGATCAGACTAGGCCTCTTGGGTGGGGGCTCTGAGCAACCTGATCTAGTTGAGGATTTCTCTGCTCATTGTAAGGGGGTTCAACTAGATGACCTTTAGATGTCCCTTCCAACCCAAACCATCCCATCCTACAATTCTGGGATTCCATGAATATACATACAAAGATCTTCTGAGGCACCAGGGACAAATCCAGCCATGGATTCATAAAGCTCTTCATCTGAGCCAGGATTCAAGGAACATTTCATCAACAGATCAGTGGACAGATGAGCCATGGACTCATAAACAGACTCATCCTCCTCGCCTTGCATCAGCTCTTCTTTAATGTGACTCTTCAGCATATCTGCAGTTTCCTGGAAAGGAAGGAGGGAAAAGAAAAACGTTCAAGTCTCATTTCATTAAAGAAACTTGCAAATCAAAGCAAAAGATATCTCACTCTCCTGTCACTCGTGGAAAAAACTTCCTTTTTTTCCCATAAAACTAAGGCTCCTCAAAGGAATTAAATCCCCACTACAGCTACCTGGGCCCAACCTTCAAGTTCTAATAGGAAATGAAGGTGAAACAAGTTGATGCTGACACATTCTGAATAGCCATTACAGCCTCTCACCCCCTCTATTTCATGTCCTACCCAACATCTGCAAACTCCCAGAACATAAGCAAAGCCCATTCTAAAAATACAGATGTTTAGCAAAGGCTATTTTGGGGTAAGCATAGCTGACAATGAGGGCAAAACCTCGTCCCACGCAAAGTACTTAGAAGAAAGCAAAGTTTTAACTTTGGTGTAGATTCAGTTTCAGTTTCTTGGCATTAGCCACAGCACATAACACCCAGAGTGGGAGTACACAGACCCTTTTCTCTGAGATTAACAGGAAACCTCACAACAGGTAGTTGTTCATATAACAGAGGGAACTTTCGATTCACAGGACAGCAGAACTTTTTCTCAGATATTTGTAGCACTGGGTGGGGGATGGGGAAGGAGGGGAAGGCCATACAAGAGAGCAAAATGTAAAGCTTCATTGGAGCTTCCTCCCCATGTTCCAACTATGACACAAGCAAAGCCATCTCAAACAGCTGCAGTACTACAAGATTTTCTTCCCTCCACAACTGCCACTTCAGCAGCCTTCAAACTACAGGGCCTTTGCATCAAAACTGTCTACATATACTTCCTTCCACAGTCAAACTGGTCAGGCAGGTAGCTCGTGTAATGCTTAGCGAGGTGCAGAGGAACTTTTGCCAGAGGGATATTAGGTGAGTAAAGAGTTTTACTGGGATTTTCAGAGATCCATGCCAGTACTGCTTCTGGTAACTACCTTGCAGTGGTGATCGTTTGTGTACTCTGGTACTAAGCTAGCTTAAAGGGCAGTAAGTAGTATCTACTCAACACAGTTCTGTCACACTGCTGGTGGAGAGTAGGACATGGGAGGAGTGCAATAAGAGTTTCGAAGGACTTCCTAAATATTTCTCACTTGCCCCAATGTAAAGCCTTTAATTACACAATTTACTGTTTCTGTAGCCCTCCTAATCTCAGAACAGGGAATGGTCTTTATTTAGCTCTAATTTACAATCCTAAATTCATCCTTATGTCACAAAACAAGCTCCAAGTCTAAGAACCACACATGCCTACAACATAGGGCTTAAACATTACTGTAACTGTCTGTCAGAAGCAAGCTACAGCTGGTGGATGACCTGCCATTCAGACAACTATTAGGAACAATTATGCACAACTTTTCAACTGAAAGCAAACACAAAATCTGCTCAAGAATTTGTGTAATGTGAGTCAAGGAGTTGCTCGTTATTTTTAAGCATACTGGCCATAAAGAACTTGAATGGAAAAGAAAGGATAAATCCCATGCACACCACCCAAGGATCCCACAGAAACAATTGCCTTGTACAGCTGGAGTCAGGTCCATATCATAAAGAGTGTTATTTTCTGGGGATAGGGTTAGCTCAAAGAGAATTGAAGTCTGAACTAGACTCCCAGACAGAACAAGTAGGGAGCAGACAGCTATCTCAATGCCGGAAGAAATGGATTTCAAGTAGAGAAGGCAGACTACACAGACGATCTGCGAATAGGCTAATAAGCAATCCAGACTGTATTATGTACTAGAGAACGCCTCGGAATGTACCTTCTCAAGCATATTCTGTTCCCATATTACTCCCTAAAATAAATGGAATTAAGTGGCTGTAGCCTTCCCAAGATCAGAGGTTAGAAGAGTATACCAGACACCAACCACATCCCTGCAGAAACTTCATTAGATGGATGGATGATAAGGAACCTTAGCACGGCACACTCTGCTTCCATCTTATTTGCTCTGTGCAAAAGCCCCAAGAACTACCCCAGCTCCAGAGATACATCCAAACCTCCAGCTGGTAGCTTTCAGGGTGGCTGGGTGTCCATCTTCTACGCCCTACCACACCACAATGCACCCTTTATAACCCCATCACTCCTGCTCCCACAACACCAAGTGCCAAGCTTGACGCCACTGCCAACACCTGCTGTGGGACAATGCAGAGGGACTGCTGCTTCCTCTTACCACATATTCATCAATGAACTGGCGCAGGTCCTTAAAGCCATGCTTTTCTGCTATGGTATTTGGATAGTGGCCGTATTTGTTGGCTACGCTGTAGGCCTGCAGTGCTCCAGGACATGTAAGCAGCAAGGCAGTGAGATTCTTCAGCCCGTATCTTGCAGAAAAGTGAAGCAGTGTTGGCAACTCCTCATCCCTTTGATCTGTGAGAACAGGGGACATTTAGAATCTAAGTTTTTCTCTAGCAGCAACAGAGCCTGTAGCTGAGAAACAAAATTCCCAGCAAGCACACAGACCAAAGCAGGTGTGAAAGCTCTGAAAAGTATACATACAATTTCAAAACAGAGCTAACAGCACAAACTAACTGAGGTACTAGCACATCTCCAGGCTTAAGTCCTATGACCTTTAGTGGGTAATCTGACACTGTAATGGCTTCATGTATAGAGGATCACAGGTTTGCAAGAACCTCTTACATCACCATTCCAGTAGGATCCAGTTGCTGTAAGGTAGCCATGTCATGGTTCCACACCAACCCAACTGCTGAGTGCCCACTGTACACCCCAGAGTAGACTCATGAGGTTGGGGGAAAACAACTGGGCTGGGGAGAAATGCCGCATGGGACTGGAAGAACAAGGGAGAAAATATGGCAGACATTTTGGAGAGAATCATCCTTCCACTTTGGTTGTGCTTGAAGCTGTCTACACAGCTGCATCTGTCACAAGGCAAGGAAGTTAAACTGTAATAAAAAAAGTGTCACTCGTCCTAAAATGCAATACCCCTTCTATAAGCATCAACAGAAATCTAGCTTCCTGGTTGTGATCCAAGATTTTTGAGACAGCCTGTGCAGGTACCACACACTGCAGTGTTAAGGGATTCCAAAATAAAACATCTGATAGAGATGAAGCTTAAAAAGAAAACTAAAATCTTTCAACTTACTTGTTGCTATATCTTCTTCTTCCAGCTGGTTGATTCCAAACAGGTGTAAGCCACTGGCAGGAATGTTCTTCTTGAGTGACTCAGTCAGCAATTTGTCCAGTGCTTCTATGCTGTATGGCACAATTTTAAAGGCCTAGAGATAAATGGAAAGTGATGTTGTTAGGGGAAGCCTGGAGATTCAGTTAAGGAGAGATTTAAGGTGTTTGTTTATTTAGCACCTGTCAGAAAACCATGGACATAAACACTGAAGACAGCAATGCTCAAGTCAAGCAAAGAACTTAAATGGCTTCCTGGTGCAGAAACAGAACCATGCACTCCACAAGACAGAGTATAATGAGAAAGTCACTCATGCAACTGGAAGCACAGAAAACTCTTACTTACTATGACCTTGATAGGTACAACCTTACTTCTGAAAGTGTTCCAACAAAGTGTCACTTCTGGTCTAAATATGAACTAGTCCATTTTGAGTTGCTTTGGTGTATGCTCTGGGTTTGGCGTTCAGGCTAGTTCTCAGCCAAAGACTGGGAAGGATGCCTATTTCCCAAGTAAAAGTATAGCCCAGTACTAACTACTCCACAACTTGAACTAAAAAGAAAGGGAAAGAGTCTCCCCTGCCTGGGTATGCTGGTGACTAATAAGACTACTCTGTAGGCTTCTGCTACATGGCTGACCAGCAAAGACGATACATCTGAAGGACTTACTTATGCAGGTTTTAACTGTCTAATAAGGGCTCAGGTACCCTAATTGTGCAAACTATGATATAACAAATGAGGAGCAGCTTTAAAAAAATAAATGTTAAGAAAAAACAAATCATTTTATGTTACTTTACATCATTCAGCTAATATGAATCTTTTTTATCTTTCCCAAGGTACAAATTTCCAAGCAATTTATTTCTTTATGGTACTTCCTGTTATATCAAGTTCTGTCATTCCAGTCTTTTCAAGTCATCAAGGTCTAAATGTGAGTGTTGATTGACCACTATTTTTTTTGTTAGTTTGATAGCCTGAATCACCTTAGCTAGCTATTTGCTACAGAGACAGAAAAAGCATTCATACTTTTGCTAAAAAGGCTTAAGTTTATGTGAAAATCCCTAAATAACCTTGCATTTCTTCATTCCAGAAGAGCTACTTCACTTCACAGCAAGCACTTTTGCCTGCGTCCACTTGTCTGGCCACAGCAAGAGCTGGTTTCCAAAGTAGCTGTTTGCTGGAGTCATTACCTGGCACATGAACTGTACTGGGTTGGCTGCATTGGCCAACAGACTGCTGATTTCCTCCATGTCGGTGTAATAGGTGACACTGCTTTCTCCCACCATCAAGTCCCCTGAATATATCTGCAGAGGCACTGCCCCAGAGGTTAAATCTTTGAAAAGAAAGAGAAGAAACTGCCATTAAGAGCAAGCAATAGGAATGAGTCTGCATGAAATACCTGCATGAGCACAGCAGGCATTTGGAGATACTGCCAGCAGGACACCTGTAACATTACAGCCTAGTCTGCTGTGTGAAAGAAATGCAGGCTGATTTTGACTGCCAGATCGGGGTCTCACCTGTTAACATGTCAATACTAAAACAACTTCTATTTTATTGAATTCATGAAGTCATGAAATAAAGATTATGTTGGTCTGAACACTAGGTACTATCTTCTTCACAGCTATACCAATGGATACCACCATGCAAGGTCTTCTGCTAACAGTAGTCTGGACCACTAATGTTAACAGCGTACCACCTCAAACCAGAAAACCTCACATCTTTCCATCCCTAGCTTTCTCTGGAGCAATCTCTAAACTTTGCCATGATAGCTGGAGAAGAAAGGGAAAGAAACCAGAAAACTCACTATGGATTCTGCAACCCCAGTTAGCCTCACTAGCCTCTGAATGAAATCTGCTTAAAAGAATTCCAGCTTTGCAACTTTATCCATGCACTTATCTCATGCCTGCACCTTGGGAGCTTCCTGATGTTTTGTCAAGTGTGCATTCACAGGTCTGACCTTTCTCTTTGAAACAAGTATTTTGAAGCCCACTGAAATTAATCCTTCCCTGCTTGGCTATTAACAACTCAGGAAATGATGAAATAGTCATGCACAAAAGGAATTAAAAGTATTTCTTTTACTGTTAGAAACTGCAGAGCTTACATAGTTGTACACTCCACCAATGTGAAGGTCATGTTTGTAATTCAAAGTGCTAGTTTCCATGCCCATGTTTAAATTATAAATCTTGATTTCAGACAGATTAAATTGAACATTTTTATGTGGGTGAGGTCACCCTTAAATCAATCCACCTCACTGACTTTATAGGAGTTGCTACAATGACTATTAGTCTTTATTCTCAGAACTGGCACAATGACTTTTCAAGAAGACAGACCAAAGTAGATACATAAAATCATAATGTGAAATTACTATCAATCTGTAAGGCTCCAAAATCTTGCATCTAAATTTTAGTGAACCTAAAGTTTAGACAACCTACAGTTTTGTACATGAAAATATCTAGAGTGACAGAACATATCTAAATTAAAAGACAAGCCAGGAAAAATAGTTTCAGCTCTGATAAGAGATAGATTATCACATATTAAGCACATGCTGTCATAGTCATGCAATTATTTACTGACACCTTCACTTGGTGCCCTGCCAATGATAATGTGGTGGTGGTTTTAACATGCAGTTAAGTTCAAAGTGCTTTACAAGTTGCAATCTGCTCTGAACACACCGAACTCCCAGTAAAGTGTCTCCATGCTGCATCCCTGCCACTGCTGTGGGGAAAACAGAGCCCCCAAGCAGGAGCCTATCTTAGTTCCCCATCACAAAAATATCACAGATGAGAATGCAAGTTCAAGATTTCCTGGCCTCAAATTTTCCTGCATTGCAACCTTTACCCTCTGGTATTTTTCAGTATAGGCAGATTGAAATAGAAAGGAAGCAATGGAGCGAGAAGAGGGGGGAAAAAAATCTCAGCCTAGCTTACTTGGAGCCTTCACAGAGATGGTATATTCATTCTTCATCTCAGCCAGCACACGCACAGATGATGCATTCTCTGGAGAAAATTCAACTTCAGTTTTCACTTCACCATCCAGTTTACATTTCATGATAATATAAAGTGTTGTCTGCACCTATAAGAAAAGGCATTACAACATACAAATTCACAACATAAGAATATACTTTGTAAGACACAAGTTTCTAGGGATTTTGTTTCATCGCAACTAACACAAATTATCATCTGTTATTTTCATAGTCCTGAACAGTTTTCAGGAGCGTCTTGCAGTCATGGAGTACGTGGGCAGGTGGCTTCTGTTACAGATTGCACCAGCACAGATACACACATTAAGGTGATAAAACTCCAGATTTATCAGCTAGGTTTATAAGCTGATAAAAGCCACATTTAGGAAATTATTTCGTTTCAACTCTTATCAGTCTCCTCCCTCAAGCAGCACAGTCCTATTTTAAACAGAAACAAAAGATGAAACAGACTTTTTCCATCTGAGGGGATGCTATTCTAAGAAATGCTGGTTTTGAGACAGGAAGCCATA
This sequence comes from Galbula dea, assembly GCA_013399015.1. Lineage (NCBI taxonomy): Eukaryota > Metazoa > Chordata > Aves > Piciformes > Galbulidae > Galbula > Galbula dea. The sequence goes on from VWZX01009755.1 coordinate 497,630, forward strand.
ATCTGAGCTTTTTGGAGACACTTGCAAGATATGCACCAGAATTATTATATTAGAGTGCATCCAGGCTGTGGAGTAAAGTAGTTCATTACAATACTCACCTTACTCCACCCGTCACTCCTAAATCTCATCAAAATGGAAGATGGGAAGATAAGAGGAAGCTCTTTACCCAAAGGGTGGTGGAGGCACTGGAATAGTTTGCCCAGAGAGGCTGTGGAGGCCCCATCCCTGGCTGTGTTTAAGGCCAGACTGGATGTGGCCCTGGATAACCTGGTCTAGTGCGTGTGGCATCCCTGCCCATGGCAGGGGGGTTGGAATTAGATAATCTTTAAGGTCCCTTTCAACCTGAGCCATTCTATGATTCTATGATCTATCAATAAGTAACACTGCAGGCTAAACAACAGTGGGCACTGCATGTTATCATGCTATTTCTGGGGCTAGAGAACCAAGCTGTGACAAAACAGAAAACTAAGGACAGGGGATTGAGAGGCAATGTGACAGAAAAGGAATTGGTGACTAATTCCCAGGCCTGCAAAACTGTCCATTACAGAGCAGCATGATAGGTTGCCCCAGTCCACAGTAAGAATGTAGGTCAAGGAGTGGACATACAGTACCCCACACTGTATGCGGTCAGGCTGCACCACCGGATAGTCTCCAGTGCTCTTGGATGATCCATGTTCTTCACTCATGGCAAGCCTGCGGGAGTAAACTGGGTTCTTCTCGTCTTCTGTTTCTGTATCAGTTACAGAGTCACAGCCCGAGTCTAAAATAAAGCACACAGAGTCCTTTTACATCATTCCCCTTTGCTGAAAATGCGTAACATACACGTGCATCCTGAGAAACAGCTAGAGAGCTGGTGGGGTGGAACTTGCTCAGAAAAGGGGATCTAGTTGAAGAAAGGGAAACTACAGAGCTTCCTCTTTTTTCCCCCCCTTAAAAAAATTGCTGGGAACATTCACAAAGACACAGAAGTGCTGGAGTAGCATTGAACATGCTTACGAAACAAACAACAATCCTTCTCTCAGCTGAGTCCTTTCACCTGTTAGATAGGAAAACTAGCGTATTGATGTCTAACAGAAGAATCTGACTCTGGCTGCAGTACGAGTACACTGTAGGATAGACAGCAGCCACTAGTCTTCCTCTCCTAAAATATCTCTAGTTTTCTGGATCCTGCTTATGTTGCTCGATCCAACTCCCAAGTTCATTCGTGTGTCAACAAAACACAACATGAGGCAGTAGCCTTGCTGTTCCTTGAGCAAGATTATAAGTTCCTGTATCTACACAATTGTGAAATTGAAATCTATTAGCCTTTGCACTGAAGAATAACAATATTCTCTACACAAACAGACCCAAGAGTAGAAGTAAACACATGTAACCCTACAATCTGTATGTACAAAATATTCTCATTCCTGTTTCCCACTAACAGCATGGATATTGATGGAAAAGCAAACAAACTGCTTTGATATCACTGGCTGCAAAAAATCCTAACAATAGATAAAATAGATTACAGGTCTCCTACCCCGACAGGAAATAATTTTCTCAAACTAGAGAAACAACAGACAATTTTGTATCTACTTAGTAGGAGGTGTTTTCTTAGCTAGTTTCTACCTCTTTATTCACATTTCACACCTTTTTTCCCTTGTCTTCAAAAACATGGTGTGAAACTCACTCTTCTCCTCCTCAGAAGACTAGCATGAATTCTGAACTCTATCTCTCATGGCCAAAATTTTCCAAACCTTGGAAAACTGTGGAGCAGTCAATGGTTTAAGACAATATTTTGGAAGTTATTTGTTATTGCGAGGCTCCACCTGGAGTACTGCATCCAGTTCTGGGGTCCTCAGCATAAGAAAGATGTTGACCTGTTAGAGCAGGTCCAGAGAAGGGCCACAAAGATGATCAGCGGGCTAGAACACCTCCCCTACAAGGATAGGCTGAGGGGGTTGGGGTTGTTCAGGGAGAAGAGAAGGCCTGGGGGGGACCTTATAGCAGCCTTTCCGTACCTAAAGGGGGATTACAAGATAGAGGGGGAAGAGACTTTTCAGCTGGTCAGATTGCAACAGGACAGAAGGGAATGGATATAAACTGAAGGAGGGGAGGTTTAGACTAGAAATTAGAAGGAGGTTCTTTACACAGAGGGTGGTGAAGCACTGGAACAGGTTGCCCATAGAGACTGTGGATGCCCCATCCCTGGCAGTGTTCAAGGTCAGGCTGGACGTGGCCCTGGGCAACCTGGTCTAGTGAGTGGCATCCCTGCCTATGGCAGGGGGATTGGAACCAGATGATCTTAAAGGTCCCTTCCAACCTGGGTCAGTCTATGATTATTTACTACTTATTGTAAAACATCTGTAAAAAGCAGTAGAAATTATTTACTAGATAAAAACCTCACATTTGGACTTGCAGTATTTTTATATTAATAAGAAACGTTCTTTATAAAACACTCAGTCCTGACGAGGACACCTAAGCAACCAACCACACCGACTAACCTATGGCATCCATAAGGTAACACTGCCAATAGTTCAGGTTTTACTCAGAATCCCCCAACTTCTGGATACATCAAGTTTCCACAAATCAAGAGAGCCAAAGTTATTAAAGCAGGCTTCTACTAGGTATTCATGTCCTGCTAGTTTCAAACAGTGAACGTAGAAGTCAGTCAGGAATTTAAATCCAGACTTCACTATTATTTCCAAAGACCTAATGCTAGGATATTTTAAATTTTTTTCATGTATATGCTTTTAGACATTTTTGACACATTTATATGGGATTTTATGGATTATATGAATGCAAATTTGCTTTCAGGAAACAGGTTTTAAGGCACAAAATTTTAGCAAATTATTCAGCAGAAATTTTTATTACAAACAGTGGTGCACATACACAAGTTTGTGAATCATTCCACGTGGCAAGTAAGTCTACTCACATGAGTACAAGTAGATCACTGGTTTTATGTTTGCTGTAGAAAGAGTAGAACCAAAAAAACTGCTGCTCTAAAGTTTAAGAAAGGCATCACCACAAATACTGACATTTCTTGAACCTAGAACAGTACATGCAATTTAGCAAACAGATCAAACAAAAATGCAGATTTGACTAAGAAACTACTATGACACAAGGCTATATACTGAAGGTGATCTTTTGCATTTTCAGACAGTGACACTAAGCATTACAGAAAATGGTTTTAAACTCCTTAACTCAGTATTTTAATTGATACTGTCCAAAGTTATCAGGTGCAAGAGCCACATCTCAGTTTTAGGAACGCTTCTTTTAGCGAAAGGTGCCCTACTCTCACCTAGCACCTAGGAGTGCCAGGCTGCCTAGGTGCATAGGAGAAAGTAAAGCACTGGTCCCACATCCTTCTGTTGCACAATAGCTACCACGTCAGGCATTTGGCAGGCACAGAGCAAGACACCATGTCTTTTGGTGAAGAGGAGAATAGTCAATTGTTACTAGTTAGTTTCTGTAATCTCTGTTATTTCCAACATGACTGAACCAGAAAGACTAAGCTCACCACAGATACGAGAGAGCAAATGATGACCAAATTACTGCAAAGCATTCATGTTCTTGCAATATAACCACAAGCTGACACTAGCCAGCATCCTGATGCTAAGCGTATCATCCCCACCCCAATATGGAACCATTAAGTCTGGTAATTTCGGCCACACTTGCTCAACATATGCTCCATTTCAGAGGAAAATGAAACCTAAAGCTGTGGATATCGACTACAACATGTACAGTAAGCAAGGGTAAGAGGGGAGCAAGGAGAAAATAATCCCTTCCCCTGATCTCTCTGCTTTACTGAGATCAGTTGATACTAGAAACAAATTAGCACATAAAGAATAACTTGAGCTTTTAAGAAGTTCTGGCATTGCCTGATCTTGTCTTGCACTTCTGCGTTCTTGTAACATAGTTCATTGCCTGAAGGTCATACGTACGAACAGAGCTGTTAGGTAATACAGGAAGAAGCAAGCAATGTTAATCAGTAATTGGATTAACAGCTGATGAAACAGGCACTTTGAGTTTCTGATATGAATTATTCATCTCTTTTTCCATTCAGAAAATTCTGAAATTGCAAATTACCAACTTCCCACATAAGCAGGGAAGTGACGCTACAGTTAACTTCAAAGTTCCAGTCACGTGCTATTGAGTCGTGAACATGCAAGCACTGAAAGATAAAACCATTCCATTACATTCAACAATATACATGGTCTAAAGTGATGCGCGACAGATCAGTCTTCCCACTCACTAAGATACTTGAGTAATGACAACTGATTTGCACATACAGATCCAGCAATTATATCATTGAAAAAGACACCCAGGCTGGAAAGGCCATCACTGAGGAGATCAACAGACCCATTAGAAAGTTAAGTGAATATCTGAATTGAACTTCTCCATGAGCAGCTACTGTAGGTCAATAGCTCATGGTTATAAACAGCTCTGCCTTGACTGGAGGGCCTTTCAGTTCCACTTTAAACAAAGGCTACCTCAGGCCATGCTTGAGTCTGTGAAATACTTGTGAGAAGAGCAGCAAGGGAAGGAGATGTAGTCCTGAACACCCAACTGTATTTCTCCTTGAAGAATGTGCCCCCTCCAGGAAGCATCAGTAGCTAAGCTACAGAGAGCAGCCCCACACCAACCCCTTCTTGCCACCCCTGCCAGGCTGCCCTGCGGAAACTTGCCCCCAAGAAAAGCCCAGGGAAAACACAGGCACGGCCACATGCTTCACAAGCCATTTAGAAACTAATCGGAAGCAGGCAGTTATTCTGACCTGTTGCTGTACAGCACACACAGCTTGCTCTGTCATCCATTTCCTCCTGTCTAAGCTGGTGGGCTATCAGCATGGTGCTGGTAGCTGTGGTTTCTCAGAAGTCAGGCCTTACACTACAGGACACATGAACACTCAGGAGTCAGCAGCCTGTCCAGACCACTCTGTCACTAAGATATTACTGCAAATGGCACAACTGGACAATAGTTTATCCATATATGTTCTGCATGTGCAGACTACCCCCTCGTTGCCATCTGTGAACACCTCCCACTCTGTCCATTGGCCAGCTCAACAGCTGAGACAACTAGCTTTCACAAGGCCTCCAGTTTTCACCTCACTTCACCCAGAGCAAGAGGGAAGGCCCTCAAAGAGATCTCCCACTACCATCTGAAGCTTGAAACTGACCAGCCTCCTTTTCCAAGGTTGAATAAAGAAGTTAAGTCTCACAGAGCAACTCCAGTGGCATTTAGGAGAAGCAGGCAGAGTACTGATAAAGTAGTCAAGGAAGAGTGGGGAAGTTATCTTTCATCATGCTAACCTCAGAGCCCCTGCTTTACCAAGGAGATGCATGCTCAGCAATGAAACATCTCGTGATAACCCCTTAAAACTGTTATACTGTATCAATATTTCCCTTTTCAGAGTGGTGAGAAGCATGCAGAAAAGCAGAAGGTGAGAAGAAAACACACAGGAAAAGGTAAGATTTTGTAAAACTGTTCATACAAAACAAATAAAGTATCGGATATCTCCTCCTCTCCAAACTCTTCACCTTAAGAAGCCCATTTACAAGCACAGCACCTAAAACAAGATTTTCATTTCTACAAAGAAAGTGATCAAGTTTCATATTTCCTGTTGTTGGAAGTTGGAAGTTACAGTAAACTAGTTCTCAGCTGCCATCAAGGAAACAAGCTGAATTTTACTATGCCAAGTTTTGCTTGAGCATACACACTTGTGCATCTCTTAGGGAACCTGTACCCTTACCACAAACATAACAGGGTTACTAAAAGACCTGTTGACAGGAAAAGCATTTCAGCAAATTGTGAGTACACAGAAGGTACAGTTTTTACCTTTGTAAACTACTAAGACAATATATATCCTTAATATTCAAAAGCACACATTACTCCACAGTTCCTCTATAAAGCACATCTTATCCAAAGATCAAGGAACAGGTTGGCTTTGTTACATTTTAGAATTACAGACATGTAACTGAAACACAAAAATGTCTTTTAAGTGGTGTGGAGAGGTTTTCAGGACCTTCATGAAAATTTAACCCAAATACGTCCACTTTTCTAGGCTCAGCATTCCCAAATGTTACTTCCAAGTTATTTTTTAATTTCATATTTGAAATGAAAAGGATTTGGTAAAAGTGGAGGTACACCGTATGTTGTTTACCATGCCAAGGGCAACTCCATATCATTCTTGTAAATAATGGAAGGTTGGATTGAGAAAGTGGCCCATAAATACCATACTCGGGTTGCAGGAACAGGAAACTTAGCACATAGTTCTCAGAACAGTGAAGTTAAGAAAGGAAAGTCTGAAAACCACAAGAAGTGGAGAGGATACAGAAGAGAAATAAAATAAATATGACAAAATACCAGACACTAGAAAAGAGTGGTAAAACAAAAACCTCAAGCAGATGGGGAATATGCAGAGAACAGGAAGGAAACCCACAGGATCAAAGGTACCTTCCATGGGAATATTCCAGGTTAGGGGCAAATACCACCAGTAACTTCCAGTTGGCTGCTTGGGCTGTGCTTAGTTTTCAATTATTCTTGGAGCTCATTATTAATGCCAGATGAAAATTAGGACTGACCCAGCTAGGGCTGGAAATGGGAACTGGATTAACATGCCTCTGGTATTCTTTTCATGGATACAGTGCCACACAGGTAACAGCTAGGAAACTGCCTGCCACACATTATCTGCCCCAATAATTCTCCTCAGGCTCTTCTGCCTGAGAAGACTGCAGATGACTACTGGATGGGGTGTTAATAGTTCACTTTGGGATCACTGGTCTGCAGTCCCCTCTTCATCAGCAGCTGAGGAAGATATGCTTTTGGTCTGTAATGCTGCATGTTGCATGAAGACACCATTCACAAAGATCTAAACACAAGGAAGTTTCACAGAAGTTCAGCAATTTCCCCAAGATGACAAGAAAACACTCAGCAACCTTATCACAGATTAAAGAGGAAACTGCAGTTTATGACCTGCTACAAAACTTTCAAACTTACAGCTCTTGTTCATTCACTAACAGCCCTGAGCTGAGAGCAGAACCTTTAACATAAAGAACTGGAGATTCCTAAGGTAAGTGACTCTTACAGCTACAATATGCAGGACCTCAGGGAAAGCAGACAAGTCTGAATCCAGCATGAGTTTAAACTCCATCCTCAGTAACAGAAAGATGTTCCCCAAATACAGAACCCACAGAATACTGTTCTGAGATTGTGCCAAATTCTCTTACAAACCTCATTAGATGACCTTGTAGAGTCTTGGTGAAGAAACGTTTTCTTCCATTACCTAATAAAGTACATAGGTACCAACACTGCCCCTACAGCACTGTTACTTGTCCAGAAAATGCTTCTTGTCAGCTCAAACACACATCTCACTCCAAAGAGTTATCCTGGTTTAGTGAGTCTGCTAAGCTGAAAAACAACCAAATCTGTGCATTTCTCTGGGGACAGATGTTCATAACAGAAAGAACTATAGAAGATTAAAATAAAACTGCACCCACCACAGCCCTCTTTCCCCTTCCTGTTTCCCCTCCCTGTCTGTATTTTCATCAGAGACTACAGCCCACACAGCAGAACCAGTGAAAAAGAGTACACTTGGCTGCATCAACGAGACACAGGACCAAGATCTCTGCTTTAGCAGCTGACAATGGGGGTGTAAGCTAAACTGCCAGTCCCTGAACCTCATGAGGAGGAGAAACATTTATAACTTTCACTCATAGCTACTACAAAGACAATAACTGCCAGCTCAGGGGTGAAGTGCAGAGTCCCCCTTACAACACAGAAATAACATAGTTTATCTGACCACATCTAGAGTGTGCTCCAAATATAAAGTGTATTTAAGCCTGTAGTTCTTTCACTAAGGTTCAAGCAAACCACAACATGCCTCCCTCAAGCTAAAGGGATGGCTGGCTATTACGGTTCAAAAATCACAAGCCAACTCATTATAACTCTGCAGTAATAATGAACAGCCATGAAAATCCTACAAAATGCAAGTCTAGAAGTTGCAACTGTCCAAGGACATAACAACGGTCTTTGAAACAGCCTGAAGTCTGCTCCACACATCTCTTCAGACCCACTCTGTAACATCCTTGATTTGACCACAGACTTCTAAAAAGATTTTGCAGAAATTACTTCAGCTGTTCCAAACTCAGAAGCAGCCATCAGTGATGGTCACTGGACTCTCATTTTAAACAGGTGTTATAAAGCCTTCCAGTTCACATTGGCAGATACTTAGAACTGGGCTTAGTCACTACCTTAAAGCAACCTGTGAGGAGATTATGAGAGCTATAATCTACAGAGAAACTGTAACGTTATTTGCGATATGCATGAAGTCTATTGTAGCCCAATGCTTTCTAACCCCGCCAGTTCCTGTACTTCACTATTTCTGGGCTATCATTTCATAGTCTTTGTTTAGAAAGCTAGTAAGCACCTATGCTTGCACTGCTTCAATCTCAGACTGTCATGAAAGATGAGCTGTGAAGTATTGCTTTTAATGCGCTTAAACTTTTGACTTTACAAAGCACCTTGATGACAAACAATGCACCCATCCTGCAGCTGAAAAGACTATTCCAAGTGCTCAGCCCCCTCTGCTACAGGTGGATAAGGACATTCATGCGTTTCTCTCAATATTACTTGAAGGCTTAGTTTCTCTGATTGCTTTAACAAGTTCTCTGGAGTCTGTGTTTCCAGCATCAGTCACTTAAAACCACACTAGCATCTGCAAGGAAGGGCATATGCTACCATTCAATTCTCTCAACCTTAACTCCTGTGCAATTGCATCACAGTTTCCTCTCCTTGACAGGCAGTGAGAACCAGCCAGGCTTCAGAGCTCCCACAAAATCACTTCACCCAGAGGGCTGACTAATACCTCACCCGTTCCTCTTCAAAGAGCACGGTCAAAGAAGTGTATCTTCTATTTCAACACAATATAACAGAGGAAAATACAGTTTTAAGAATTCACTTAAATTTGCTCCTTCAATAAGGGGGGGGAAAGGTGTGAGGGAGGGAGGACTGCAGTACAGCAGATAATCATGCTATCTCATGTCTTCAAGGCCATTCCAGTAAGCTGGCAGAAAAAAATTCTGAGATGGGACTACTCAGAACATATTCTTCCACACAGCACGGAGAACCAGAAGTAAACACCAAATGGTCCCCTGCTTCACATTTTATGTCTATTTAGGTCTGTACATCAATTCCTGTCCCTTCCTACCTCCAGCTTGCTGTACTGTACCAGCCCTAAATAGCTGAAACAAGCAAAAGTTAGCAATCAAATAAACACAGGACTATCAGGCTGAAGGGAATCTTCCACATACTACCACTTCATCCCCCTGGGTTGAGACACACTTGAGAACATCTTATGCATCTGTTCAACCTGACTTCAAACTCCAAGTAGCCTAGGGAATCCTGCTCTGGCAAGGGGGTTGGACTAGATGATCTTTTGAGGTCCCTTCCAACTCCTAACATTCTGTGATTCTGTGACTTGAAGGTTACTTTATCTTTACAGCTTAAGACCAGCAAAGGATCACAAAGTGATTAAGGGACCATAGCATCTTTGACATGAGAAGAGGCTGCAAGAGATGGAACTCTTCAGCATGGAGAAAAGAAGACTCAGGAATATCTTGTCAATGTTTACCTGTTAGGAGGGAATGAAAAAGAAAGCACCAGACCAGGACAAGAGGCAATGGGCACAAACAGAAACACGGAGTTCCATTTGAACACAAGAAGACAGTTTGTTGCTCTAAGGATGGTCAAACACTAGAACTGGTTGCTCCAAGAGGTTGTGAGGTCTCCACCTTGAGCGACATTCAAAACCTGACTGGCCATGGTCTTGGGTAACCTGCTTTATCTGACCATGCCTGAGCCAGGAGTTTGGATTAGATGATCTCACAAGGTCCTTTCCAACATGATATAATCTTAAGTTTTATTTGTGGTTTCACCAGTGCAACAGAAGAAAGCCAGGAAGTTAATTCAATTCCTTGACACATACAGGAGGGAGAATGGTAACGGTTTATATGGTTACTATTACGCCACTTCCATCTCAAGAAAAGCTCACCGCCTTGGTCTCTGGCATCTCTTGATGACCCCTCACCAACTCTTCCTCACCCACAGGGCTCCAGCAAAATTCTCACACATGAGGGGTTTGCTCAGGCAAGGCTACACTTGTCCTTCAAGAGAACAGTTCAGGGCTGCTACATTCTATTATGACCTTAGCAGTCTTAGGCAGATGTCAAACTTCCCTGGGATTTTCCCTGCGATAGTTTGCTTGGGTACAGAAATTTCAAAGCCACTGATTAATTACTAAATGCTTTGGAAACACCAACTTTTAAAGCAGAAAATTTGGAATTTTTCAAGACAACATGGGTAGAGTGTGAAGTAAACTGGGGAAATTGAGATGTGCATAATACAAAACAGATGTCAACTAAGCTTTGAGAGGAGAAAGAGAATGGTCACTAACTCCAGCTGTGCAGCACAGACTCCCAGCTGCCCCATACACGCAGCATAGCATGGTGTGGTATCACAAGCCAGACAAGAGCGCTTAAGTAGCAGGCTGGTCAGAATGCACTGGCTGGTACTCTGACACACCTGAGCTGGCTTGTACAGTGCCATCCCAAGCACTTCCATGTCCTTAGCACAGCTATTGAATAGTCTGGAAAACCTTCCCCCAGATAACAGGAGTGCCTGTAAATGCAAACCTTCATGCCCTCTCTAGTTTGCCAGAACTGAGAAGCTGCGGAAGTAAAAACACCCCATCTACAAGACAACAAGAGTCAGTGTCAGCACTCATTCTGAATAAGGCCAGGTCAGTGTTTCCTCATTTCCAAATTTGTACTAAACTAACAAAAATTAAAATAGCTTTCAGCGTGTCATGTCTGGAGGCATCACGTTCCTGTGATGCACTAAATAAATCGGAGCCAAACAGCTGCACTAGAGGCAACAGCATAGCATGAGCAGGCCAGTGTGCAGGCTCTGTAGAGGTATTTGCCCTCAGTGTCCTATGTTACATGCCCCACTATCTCAAGATTCAGCTATTAGGAAACTGAAGCTCGGTTATTTTTGCATCAGGCTTAGTTTTCCAATGTGTGCTTCTAACACAGCCGTTAGAAGTACTGTTGAACCTGTGTGGAGAGAAGTACTTCCCAGGAGAAGACACCCAAACAAATAATTTCAAATATGGACATAAACTCTCTCTGCTAAAAGTGCTGTTGGAATTGAAGGATGTCTTACAGAAAAAGATCATAGCCTACTGTAGAGAATGGACTTAACTGAGACTGACTTCAAAGCCTTCATCTAAAATCCTAACAATGAAGTCCTGGGAGCAGAGCACAGGCTGTGCTTCGCTAAGAGAAAGGTCTGCTGTCACAAACACTCTTACTTTAAGTCACTCATGCTGAGGTTAGCTGCAAGAAAACTATAAGGCAGATGCTAGTTTTTCATTACAAACCAAGAAGAAAGTTTTCACAGTTTCACCCAAAAAGGGAACTATGTACACCTGGGGTTGTATTCTCTTCAGAGGAAGCATCAGAACATTTGCATTTGAGGCCATTCACAAAACTTGGTCTGTAGAATCACACAACGGAAGAGGTTACCAGTAATTTTTTTCCCCACACAGAAGTAGGATTTGATACATTTATCCAAATACTTTTGCCATGAAACCAGTCTGTCTCTAATAGGTTCTGACATGCACAAAGAAAGTAGCCTGACATTACCCAAGTCCTGCATGCAGCTGACAGCTTACATCAGGTGGAGCTCCCATAACACTAACAGAAATTCTGAATCTGTGTGTACCAAACTATTTGGAAAATGCTACAGTAAACTTCACAGCAAATGAGTTTGGGTTTATCTCATTTGTTCTCTCAGTCAAGTATTTTCTAGTTATACTGAAGTCAGTTTGAGATCAACGTATCCGTGTATGCTTGTTCAAGTGAGAAAATAGGAAAAATAAGCTGGTGGTGGTTTAGGGAGTTGTTTTGATTTGGGTTTTGTTTGTTTGTTTGGGCTTTTTGGTTTTGGGGTTTTTTGTCATTTGGAAACAACAACAAAAACCCAAACACAATCTCCCTTTCAACACATCATTTACACCAAGCTGAAGCACAGCATTTTTTCAGCACATTCTAACTTTCAGCAGAGATGACATCTCTGGAGAAGGACTCTATGTACACCAATAAAAAGTCAGACTGTACTGTCTCACCCCAAAGAAGTTTTGTCACAGATGTATGCCAGCCAGCCCACTAAACAGCCAGGTGCACAAGACGCACTCCTCTGGCTGCTCAGACAGCCAGCAAGGCAATACCAGTAAGACCCACCTCTGCTCCCTCCCAAGGAGGGCCCCAAGAAGTGCTCCAAAGATCTAGCACCCAGGTCCTTTGGGCACAACCCCCAGTGCGTCAAGGAGCAGCCAGCTATACACAGGGAGGGCTACCTCATCTGTGGAGAACCACTTGCTGAAGTGGAGGAAGAGAGCCATGTCAGTTTAACACTATTCATTGACAGCATCTGACGAGGCTCTGCCCACCACTGCCAACAGATACGCTTTCCCAGCATAAAAATCAGATTTGAGGTGCTTCCTTTTGACCAACATAGCTTCACTCTACAGAGAGAAAAGCAGGAGTCTTTCTCCTGCCCTGTACTATGCTTTGTGCACTCAGAATACAGAAAGCCAGAAGAGAGCAGCAAGAGCTGGCTCCAAGAAGAGATTTCAGGATCAACATCCCTTTTAACTCTAACACAGTCTTCAGCTACACTAGAACTTGTTCCTACTCAAGTCTAAAATAACCCTGACAGTCCTTGGACATGTTGAGTAAACCCACTAACACTAGTGATCCAGGAAGAAGTTTTTAAAATCTCCCTAACTTTGAATAGCATATTTAAAATCAATAAAATACTGGTGCTGTGCTCCAGAGCCAAGTTTGTAGGAAAAGACTGGAATCCTATTAAGGTTGACAAAGCGCACTATAACCCAGGTATGGCAGCATCATAAAAACATCCTGACCAGAACAGCTCCCCAGATCTCTCCACCTTCATTTGAAGAGAAACTGTAAGAAAGGTGTACCACACATTCCTCCAGAATGTAGGGAAGTTCACACTCAATTAAAACTCCGTACATTGGGCTTCTGTAGTCTCCAGCTGTTAATACTTCTGCACTAGTTAAATCCTCTATGCTTGCTAGCAGGTGATCACTTTCAGACTGGTTGGGTTATTTTTAAGGTCATCAGTGCAACTCTCCAATTAATCTCTACTACTACATTACAGGTAATAATCTGATCTGTTGCCAGTATGGTTCTATCTCTGACTTTTGGCCCAGTCCTAGAGAATACATATGGGACAATCTTCTCTTTGTTCTGGTATGACAGAAGTGTAAGTCTGAAGGAAAAGATAATATGCCGTTGATTGGGATCAACAAGCTGCAGGGCACAATATTTGCATGCAGAGCTTTAAAGATACTCAGTTTTTATTTTCAATTTGCATTCAAAAATGACACCCAGTATAACCTCCAAATTCAGAAGTTCTCTGTGAGTCCATGGTAATTTCCCCTAAACTTATGGGTCAATTGACAAGGCATAGAAAAAATAGCTTACAAAACTCCTAGTTTACAAGGGTTTTGCAATTTACTTCGGTTTTCTATTTCAGTAAAACACCTTACCAGTGTTAAAATAAGGTTAAACAGTATCACACATCTCCCTCCTCCAACTCCTGACCAGGAAGCACAACTCCATGGCTGCTATCTTACCTTCTGAAATAGCCTTCTTGACAGCTTCAAGGTAAGCATCAGGCTCATCATCATTTGTGAGTTCTTGCCACTGATACCAGTCGTTGAAAAAGGTCAAATAGTCATCGCAGTCTGTAACACCACAGAATAGCTTGACCACTTTGTACGGGGGCCATAAAGCTTCCTGAAGGCTCTGCAAGACGGGAGGGAGATAAAAACTCTGCACCAGCCCAGCAGATAGCAAAAGGATGATGCTCCGACTTCTGTTGAACAGTTCCAGTTCCTGGTGGGAGATGGCAGACTTGCCTTCCAGTTGGTAGCTCAGAATTTGATGCTTTCGAATGTGCCGAGTAAAGAGGAAGAGGTTCTGGAGGTACTGACACCATTCAGTGGCGTCACTTGCATACACAATCAGCACATCATATCCTCCAGGGGTTCCTGTACAGGTGCAAGATGATCACAGGGAGGAGGATTAAATTCAAATCGAGAACTGATCCACAGGTTTACATCAAAAACTCTACAACTGATGCCAAAATCTCCAAAGCACTTCAAAAGAAGAGCAGATTTGTCCAAAGTGAGCGTTTCACAGGCACAGAGCAACTCTAAGTGAGGCTGAACTCCTACTTGCACTTACCCCACTACAACTTAAGTAGTTTTTTCATTCTCAAAAGCCTTCCTATGAAGAAAGGCATTTCATATGTAGTTCCAAGTGAAACAAGCCACATGTGGAGATTTACAGATTTAAGGCATGTTGATAGGGGAAAAAAAACCCAAACAAAAAAAGCTAACCTCCAAAACAAAATAGCTTGAAAAGGGGAGTTCATTTTTGAGTGTGAAATCATTTTAGGTAACTATAGGGTCTCTGCAACACAACTGCAGACCATTATGTGCTCAAGCAGAGCATACATTAAACTCTCCTAAAATAAGAAAGACCTTTAAATGAGATCCCACAATGCTTACAGGAAGTCACTATGGCTTCCATAGTGTTAAGACATTTGCTCTCACTGCAAGAGAAAGCAAAGTGCCTGCAAGTATGCATACAACTGAAGGGAACACCAGCCTCAGTGCTCACAGAACCGCAATTCTATCATTCAGGCTTCAGACACTTTGCAAGCCTGTGTTAAGTGTCATTCCCCAAGAAGTGCCATATAAACGTTTCCCAACCATTTTGGTATGAGAAACTCTCTCTTCAGAGGGAAAGACCGAAGACAATAGTGGTGGCCATAACACAGCCCAAAATATGCTCACCAAAGTTGACTTATTCTATAATTCTCTAGAGACAGCTCCTACCTACACAGTCCTGCATTTCTGTGCTCTGGAACAGAACTACTATAAAACCATTTCCAGCTTGCTAAGAAGATCACACACAGATTGAACCAGTATGGCACAATGCAGTGCTCTCCCACCAATCTCAAGAAAACTTTTAAGTCTAAATTTAATTTTCTCATTCACTTGTGAAGAAGTTTACCCAAATTTGAGGATTACGACCCTTGTCCCATGGTAAATGTCAGTGCTGAGCATTTCAAATCTTATTAGCAAATTATCTTCTAGTACTAGTCTGACACTTTAGAAGTGTCAATGATTCCAACCCATCTTGATCCAGAAGCAAGCAAATAAAGGCAGATTTCTCTACTTAAAGTAGACAGCAATGCCTAAAATTTGGCACACCAATAAGACTATCTGCAGAAGGTGAATTTATCAGAAATGAAGATAACAGTTTTGCAGTCTCCTTATTAAAATTCAAAGCTGAACAGCCTCCAAAGACTCCACTCTGCCACCTTCCCCAGAACCTTTATTAATAAATGAAGGCTGAAATGTTTAAGCCATATAATCTAAAACAATCAATCACACCAAACAATCTAAGCCATACAATTAACAACTTTAAACTGTAGTTGAGCAGAAGTGTTACAGAAGTAAAACATGGAGATGTGTTCTGTGCTTAACCAATAGCACTATGGTTATCTGCATAAATGCAAAGTCTCTAAGCAGTGAAACGATGATGTCCTAGCTATGGAGAACACAGACATGGCAGTTCAGTAGTATTCACCAGGACAGCTGTGTGTTTCTATATGAATATAGATCCTGAACCCCAGATGGAGGCTTGAAGAAGACAGCATTCTCAATGGAGGGGATCCAGCAAACTCAAAGCAGATGAACAGATCCAAAGCCTTCGGACCTTTTAAGCTAAAAGTGCAGAACTGCTGAGAAAAAAGATGGCTTTCACACCAGTGAGAAAACCACTATCACCCAAATATTGCATCTGGCTGAATACCATCTGACAAAGATGACAATCACATGAGCCTAAACAGGAAAACCAAAGAGAACCAGGATGTCAGTTGTTTCATTCTAGAAATGCTTCTGTTTCCAGTGCCATGTGCAATACAGTGGGAAAGGGCAGCACAACTATCTGTCAAGAATGGAGCCCACACACTGCAGCACAGCCAGCTGAGCCCAACCTCATCAGACGGCAAGATGACATAGCAACTCTGAGGCTTGCCTAGGGCTTCTAAAATACGACCTTTGCACTTTCTGGTAAAAGTCTCTCCTCCAGATTCTGGGGAAAGCAACAGTCACCTCCAGGGTATTTTAACATTCTGTAAAATTGAACACCTAATTCCACCATGCATTTTAAAAAGAGCACACCTTCTGCAACTAAACCTGTTAGCAAACTGGCCCTTCTCCAGTCTTCCAATGAAAGGAAGCAGCTGTGCTTGGAGAGGACACAGGGTGAGGGAGCCATTGATTTAAACATGCATTGCACTGTAGGGGCAGTAAGTATCCAAGAAGCCTCACTTCTTCAATACACAGGCAAAAGATGTAAACTTGATAGGCTCTCTGCAAGTTCCCTACCAGCATTTATACCCCCGAGACAACGCCACAGACAGCGGTGTAGCCTTGCACCCAACAGGAAGGAACTCCACCTAATGTTTAGGAAAGGTATTGATTCCCTAGATAGCACTGCTCTACCAGCATGCTACTTCTCTTTGCAGAGCTGTGACAGCTCTCCTCAGGCCCTCTTACCGGGACTCCTATAGCCTTTTACACTTCTAGAATAAAGTGAGGAACAATGGTTTTAAAAGGAGAACTGATAAACAAAATTACTGACTCCACTTTTAAAGCCAAGGAAACTCTTACATTCATAAGCAAAAATACTGGAAGTAGGTTTTGAAGAGCTAAATAAGCTTAAGTCAGCAATGAGGTCGTTGCAAAGAAAACAAAAACCTAGAAATAGTTTCAATTGCAACACTCCCTTTTAAAAGAAGGGTGACACAGGAGTCTCTTTCCTGGATCATGTGATTATTTGTCTAACAAAATACCTCCCTTTGCAGTACCAACTACTGTCCAGTTCTGAGAGAAAATAAATAGAGAATACAGGATGTTTCAGGGAGATTTTCTCCCAACATTTCACACATTAGTTACAGAAAAACTCACAGAACACACTCCAAAGACACTGTACACTCAGGCTATTGTACACATATTAGGAAATCCCCAGGTATTTTATTTGTTTAAACCCTGACCTTAGATGGATGCTTTGACAATGTGTTCAACAGGCTCGTTTTGGAAAACCAAACAAAAGGAAGCCTTTAATTCAAGTAAGAAAGATATGAACAGTATATACAAGAGCAAGATGAAGAAAGATTTGTGCCAGCCAAGTGTTTCAAATATCTTTCACGCTCTCAAGTGTAATCTAGTTAAATTTTAACAATGCCTTGTTTCTGTGTTCCTAAACTTAAGGTATAAAAGTGACTTTTGTTTCTGTTTACAAAATGTCAGCATTATTAATAATATTGCAGGCCATGTTTAACTTTATTTCATAGAAAAACATCCAGGTGTGGTTCTGTTGCAGTTTGCAATGACAAAACACAACCTTCAGACTACTTTCCAGCTGTAGCTACCTCTTCAGTGTTTAGCTGCATACTCTACTATACAGCAATGCAAAAAGACTGATAAGATTACACACTTAGTACTGTAGAAATGCCTAAGACCTCTACTGAGGAGGAAGGCCCACAGACTAAATAGTACAGAGACAGAAAATGATACAAAGTTTTCTCTAGCTTATAACCTGCATGCAGAACAGAAGGGGATGAAGGAATGCAGTCAAAAGCATAGAAGGCCCATGGCAAAAGAATAAAAGTATCCTATAGTGGTTGACTATATCATGTCTTCATAGTCCATCCCGGAGAAGCAAAAAATCAGGCTCACTTTCAGACCATGTTTGTGAGAAGTGAGGTCACAATCTTTGGAGTCAGAGTGAACAGGAGGTAGTTGTTTATGGCCATATTGTAAGGTTCCAATTACCACTCAAATAATTAAAGAATACTGTAGGAAGATGGCATATCAGCTCTGGGTTAGACTACACCTTGCCCACTTAACACCTCAAATTTTAATTAGATGTCATCAGTTGTTATTACTTATTATTTCATCCTATAAGCCAAAAGATTTGGGCTTTTTTTCAATGTATGGATCATAAATAGTTTTCCATTGTACTTGTGGGTCCCATAAAGAAAATCCAGAACCTCTAATAATACACAGCTTTTCCATGTCATATTTCACAACACCCCCCCCAAGCAGACCGTAACTTCTCACTGTCCACTCACCAGATAAAACACTGACAAACAAATCCTTTACTCCAACTCAGATGATCATACACAGTGGCAAGTGAATCTATTTTCATCTGCTAGATCAAAACAACCTCAAATTCTGACTAAATGAAAAATCAGTACATTGCCTGTTCACAGTTTGCTTTGGGATTCACATGCATGGAGAATACATAAATATAGCAGCCAAAAAAACCAATCCTTGATAGAGGGAGATTCACTTCCTACAAAAGGCAATTGCCTACAATATAAATGAAACCAAATCCAATGTGTCTTAATAATCAAATTCTTAAAAGAGATAGAATTTCCAAGAGGTGGTAGAAGCTGCTGGTGGGCCAGTAACAGAAGTGATGAGGAAATGAATGCATTCTTTGCCTAGCTGGAATGCCTAACAAAGTAACAGCAATCACATGCAATAATTATTAACATCCTACCAAGACATCTCACTTTAACTGGAATAGATAATCTTCACTTTAAACAAAGTGCTGCACACAAGAGGAAACAGCGAGATAAAACTTCAGTGATAGGAACACAAGATTTGCATTACGATACATGAACCTAAACTTTTTCTACTTTTGACTCTCTCTGAAATCACCGTCTGTTTATAAGGAGATAAGAAGTTTTGCCCACAAGTCTCCTGAGGCCTCCACTTAAGCTTATTTTTATATCACAAGGAGATATGGGTCAGTGAAACACTAACGTTACTTCACACCCTCAAGATGGCTCATTTTTCCTTTTTTAGGTAAAACACGTACACTTCCCTGCACGGAGGGGAACTTGCAAACTGGGCACTAGCAATACTCACACAACACAGGCTAAACCATCTCCCACTGGAGTTCGCAGCTCTATTCTAACCAGTTTTACCTGCACACATCTTAGCTAACATATGTTAATTGAAGGTAACCTAGCTCAGTTTGCCTGTGATCCTGGGTCACTGTGGCAAGAAGCATCAAGGCATACTCCAAAAAGGAAGTGTGAAAATACAGGTGGATAAAGCAGTATTTAGAACGAACTGACGTCTCTACAAAACATCACAGGAAAACATTCAAGGCTAAGCGGTAAAAGCTGAGCAGGGATAGATTCCTCTACGGAATACCCTCCCTCAGAGCTAGCTGAGGTGCTAACCAAAAGTGCACCCAAGACACTGGAGAGCTGTGCCAGCAACTGCCCTGAGCTCAAACCAAGTGAAGAAAGCTAAGGTAGAAAGCGGAGCAACCGGGCTGCGAACAAAGGAGCCATCGCTGCTCTGAAGAGCCCCGGGGCTAACCTACACCGAGGGAGGGGACCATCCTTCCCCCTTCAGCAGCAGTGGAGAGCCAGGGTCAAGCAGAGCCACTGCGCAGCGCCGCCCCGCCGGCGGGCGACGGCAAGGAGCCGCGCCCCGCTCCCTCCCCGCTTACCGGCGCCAAGCCGCGAGGCAACTCACTTACGGGCTGGGTTGCCGCGGAGAGCCTCGGCTCGCCGAGGCAAAGCGGGGTCAGCGCCCGTCCGGCCCGTCGCCCCCAGCCTGCCCCCGCCGCGCAGCACGGCCCGGCGGAGAAACCTTGTCGCTCTCCCCGGCCCCCAAGGCAAGCAGCCGCGGCACCTACCGGGGGTCGCCATGGTCCGAGACTTGCAGGGAATGGGCCGCTCCCTTTCCCTCACATCGCCTGTAAAGCGGAGCGCCGCGTCCCTCGCGTGTCCACTTCCTCGGCCCCGGCCGGGCACTCCGTCCCGCTGCCCGGCCCCGCCTCTCGCCCCGCCGGAGCTGGAAGGCACTCGGCCCGCGACGCCCCCTGCAGAGCCGGGCACAGGGCGGTCCTGCCCAGCTCCGTTCAGGCCGGCGGTACATCGCCTGCCAGGTACCCGCCATAGGAGGGAAATTCCGAGTTGCAACAGGCTCCGATCGTACATTCCATAGGTGCCCGAGAAAGCAGCGCTACGATGAGGAAAGGTTACGCGTTAGAGGGATACAGAAAATTCATCTCATTAGTCACGAGAAACTTAGAGCAACGGCTGTAAAGGACAACAAGTGAGACCTGCTTTATGCACACCCTTAACTTAGGCTTTGACTTCTATCTCCCATGAGCAATACATTTTTTTTTTCCTAGGGGAAAAACAAGTTGTTCCACGTAGAATGACACAGCTTGATGTTCTCCATTTTCCTCTAGAGGATGCTGTCTTTTAACTTAGTTTTCCAGATTCCATATGACTATGCTCATGTTTGAATACAGAGAAAATATGCAGCAGAAGGACACTGTTGGAGTTCACAGAGTAGGTCTCGGTTTAATTCTGACACTGAAGACGAAGACAAGAGATTCTGCCTAAATAATCCAGTCTGTTCCAAACTTGGAAAACCCACTTGCACTGATTTGCATTCTGAAACAAATTTCTTTGCTGAGAACCAGTGAAGTCTTTCATTGATGCACTTCAGCAAAGCAAAAGCAGATTCCTGACAATCTGACTTCGCAGTCATGAAGAGTAATATTAGCCAGAAGAGAGCTGTTTACAAACAGTAAAGAACCAACTGGTTCCTACTAATCAACTCCTAGAAGTTGATCAAAATTTCCTGTTACCTCCAACTCTTTCTTTACTCAGAACTCACTTGAAGCTTGCAATGTGTGCCACAGCCTGTCTTCTAAAAACAGTGTTAGCTCCTACAATAAGAAAGTACTAGGATAAAAACCACTTCCTGATGATACAGCCTTATAAGAAATTCCAGGTACGCTGAGAGGAAACCAACAGTTTCTCACATGAATCACCCTGAAAACATACAATGGAATAAAAAGAACACCTGGGCACTGGAGAAGTGTGCAAACACAGAATCTACCTGGGATCTACGTGAGGAGCAGAAATAGTTGGAAATTAAAGTCTCTAACCAATTATTTGACTATTATGGAATAACATGCATGTATTAATAGAACTAGTAAAACAGATCAATAACCATGTATATGACTTGATACTGATTGTTCCACATTATTTCTCTTGTAGAGCTGTTTATCTTCTAAATTCCAGTATAAAAAGTTACAAATAAATCATATCTCTGATGTTAGATAAAGATTTCAGCATTCTCCTTGGAATGAGCTTTTAAATTCTTTTTCCCTTTAAAGCCATGCAGTATCATACAAAGAGCAAGCAGAGTCAGCTTCCTGCTTTGTGGGAACCCATGGGGCTTCTCTACACCTATTAGTGTCACTTTGGATGCTATGTAGTTTATCCAATCAACACAAAGATCACAGAAAACCTCTTTAGGGTTTAAACTTACCAAGACACTAAACTGAAATTAATGTGCCTCACCAAAGGACCTTTAAGTAAAATAACTGCTAGTGTGTCGTTTCAGCACTTCCACCTAAAAACCCAGATGAGGCAAAAGCCTCTTCACACCCTAGAACATTAGGCTGACCTAAGGGAAAGAGTTACACAGCTTGTAATGAACTAAGAACAAAACGAGAATATTTAGAGGGAGCTTTTCATGCTCCTTTGCCCAAAACCAACTGTACAAGTCCCAACCTTCCTTATTTCAATTCACAGCAGCATGTGAACACAGTTGCATTTGTAGCTTTATTCTCAAGAGTCTGCCTTGTGCCTGTCCAAAGAAAAGGACTAGATGGCTCTTTCTAAAGCCATTGCTTTTTTGCTAGGTACTATTGAGAGGTAACAAGGAGAAGATTTAGCAAGTATTTGAATACCTACTCCATCTTTCTTCACTTTTTTCCAGCTACCAAAGGAGTGGGAAGAATGGAGACCTCTCATGGAAATGCTCTCTTCTGAGTTCAATACCTCTCCCTGCAGCTTTAACAAAAGAGATACATCATCCATTGGGAAGGACTGAAAAGACCTATGAGGAGTAGGTGAGGGAAGCAAAGGAACTCACAAGCAGCAGCACATATCAGTTGAATTTGCTTGCTTTTTAGATCCTAGGATCTTCCACTACTGCCTTGTGGAATACAAGGACAAAAGAGCTCTCCTTGCATGATTACTGCTCTGCCAGGTCTCCTGGACAGTTGCAGGCACAATGAAAGGCAACACACCCAGACAGCCACATACCTCCAAAGAGAAGCAGTCACACAGCACCCTCAGAACAGACCTAACCAGCAAAGGCCTGTCAGGAGAGGGAGATGCTTACTAACCAGGCAAGAAGCAAAGTGAGCCAGAAAAAGCAAACACAGCCAGTAACTTCTCTGGTTCCTCACAGCAGTTACTTCAGACAGCAGGACTTAAAATAAGGACAGTTGACCAGCAACAGCTGCATCTCTTCCTTTTTGATGCAGACAAAAAGCACAGAACTTGTGCTGAGCTTTGCAGATGAAGCTTGCAGCTGTACCTTACTGTGGATAGAAGCTACAAGAACTGAGAGAAATGCTGGTTCCTGGAAACAGTTTCCTTTCTGTAACACAGCCCTGACTTACTTCATACATAAGAGATGGAGGTCAGATGAGGGACATTGGAAAACAAAGTACATACATTTAATAAGTCCTAAGCTAAATGTCCCTTTTCTACACTACAGGCAATAGCACCTGTACAAAATGATAGAATCTTACAGTACAATCTACCACTACACAAGCTGCTGTTATTTCTCCAGCAGTGCAAACATGGCATCTTCTAAAGACACCAGCAACAGGTGCACTCTGCTGGCCACGGAGCCTGCCTAAGTGTGTTTTCAGCATGCATTACTTAACTACACACAAGAGGGACAAAACCCACATGCAGTAGGGCACACCAGCATTTGGACATGGTTAAGGACAGAGGGCTAGGTAGGGTGAATGTGAAGTGCATAACACTACCTACTTACTGCTGTTTGTTTGACCCCCAGAAGCCCTAGTTCAGGGCTTTCAGCACAGGGCTTTCTTTTTCCTTTACCCTTAGGAGGCTTTATGGTTAACTCTGCTGAAGAGAATCAAACAAACCCCTATCACAAAGGCAAGAAAACCTGAGCACTATATCCATCAAAGCAAACTTCCAACTTCACAGAGGAAAAAAAAATCTTCACTCACTTCCAATTCCTCATGTGAATCCTAGACATGGTTCATAGCTCACCTTTCCTAGAACTACTAACATATCTTGGTGTCAACGTCTAGCTCTGCCTGGCATCTTCAAGCTGTGGGACTGCACTCTGTTGATGAGGAGGATGCTAGCACTGAGACTGCCCACAGCTACCAATTTGTTCTTCTCTACGGGGCAGCCTCTCCAGGGGTAAAACCTCCCTACTATTCTCTTTCCAGGGATCATATTTTAAATGGATTACAACTCAGTAAGGGGTTTAAGTAGACTTAAGTCTTCCTTCTTCTTATGTAATATGCATGCTCTCAACTCTCCCTGCAGAGACTGTCCCAGGTACCTCCCTCTCCGCTGTGGGACCTAAGCCTGCGTTTGCAGCCCTCATGACCTGCCTGCCTGCCTGCCTGCCTGCCTGCCTGCCTGCCTGCCTGCCTACTGCCGTCACAGGACACCGAAACCCGACTCTGTTCCACGCCCCCTCGAGGCCCGTACAACACGGCGGGAAGGAGGAAGCTGAAGAGGCGCACGCGCACGTCGTTGCGTGACGCTGCGCGCGCGTGCGTACCGGCGGCACGTGGCGGCGGAGCAGCATGGCGGAGTGGCGCGCGGTACCGAGCGACCTCTTTCCTTTCGTGCTCGCCTTTCTGCGCGAGAACCGCTTCGAGGGCGCGGCGCGCGCCTTCGCCAAGGAGGCAGCGGCGGTGAGCGGGGCGGCGGTGGGTGGTGAGCGAGGCACGGGGGCCTGGCGGTGGGTGGTGAGCGAGGCACGGGGGCCTGGCGGTGGGTGGTGAGCGAGGCACGGGGGCCTGGCGGTGGGTGGTGAGCGAGGCACGGAGGCCTGGCGGTGGGTGGTGAACGGGGCACGAGGGCCTGGCGGCGAGGGGAGCGACGGTGAGCGGGGCACTGAGCTGCCTGGCAGCGGAGAGCGGGGCGAGGGAGCGAACTGCAGGTGGGGAGTGGGGTTTGGTGTGTTGGGGGGCTGGCTGACTAACGCAGACTCTCTCTTGGTTCAGAAGGAGCAGGATCCCAATGCAGCCTCTCTCCTGGACATCTTCAGTTACTGGCTGAAGTGAGTCCTCTTCCGGCGGCGAGGGCCGCGCTTACCGGGCCCGAGGGAGGTGGAGGGGCTGGCTCCGCTGTGGTGTCCGACTCTGTCTGGTACCAGCAGCCACCTGGCCCCCACCTCTTAGTCCCCAGCTCAGCCTTTTCTTCTTGTAGGTCTCCAGCGGCCAAGAAAAGAAAGCTCGTTCCCAACGGCCCCCAGGTGAAGAGGAAGCCGTCCTCCAGCAACGATGACAGCTCTAGCGAGGAGGATGAGACGCCTCCAGCCAAGAAACCAGGTGGGGTTTATGAGTGGCTGTAGGGTAGGCCAGAGTTGTGTTTGACATCGGCTCTTCACCTGAATATAGAGCTCAACTGCAGTGGCTCATGTGAGATCCTTCACCAGGTATCAAGGACTAGGTTTGTATTGACTGATATTATTTCTGGCAGATCTTTTTCCATGGCCTGTAAAGTATGTTCATCCTAGCTAATGATGATCTCTTTGTCCACTGATAATTTAAGCACATTATGGTTTGTATCTGAGAGAGGTTTTAGCTATTTAGTTTGTCTTTTGTCTGAGAATGATGAAGGCATTGGGCTGTAATGAGTTCTAAAGGTTCTGTTGAAGTAGCACCTTCATTACCTTGTCTGTATTGAGATTCTGCTTTCCAAACACTCACTGATAGGATATATTGGCAGGATTGCTCATACTTGCTTGGGCACATTCAAGTTATGTGTTGATTTAAATATTGGGTGAAATTGAGTTTTGAGTGCATGTAGATTGGCCTGTTAGTCTCTTCATGGGATGTAGACAACTCATTATTTTTTTCTATGCTGTCTTCCAGGGACTTCAATTTCACTGAGAATTTTAAAGAATGGTCTCTTACTTTACTATTGCAGGAAATCTGACTTAGATTTTGTAAGCACTTTCATATTTGTTAAAATGCACATAATTCGACAAAACTCTTGGATGCCTAGGATTTATCACACTCCTGTGTTAGTGGGGACCATGACCTGCTTGATGCAGGGCAGTTGTGCACAGTGTCAAGTTCCACAGAAATGCCAATACTTTACTCACCTGCTGCTTTTGTGACATGAGTACCATCCTTTCCCTCAAGCCTGTGACCTAGTGCTGTAAAAAAATACATCCCTCCTTTATGTATGTGGTGAGCTGCGTTTTCCCTTTTTGTCTGGAATTGTTCTTACACTTGTCCTTAATCATGGTGTATGCAAGATTTGCCCAACGGAAGGAGTAGACAAGGAGAGGAAGAGACACAGGAAGGAAACTGGTCTTCAACTTGGACCATCCTAAAGCTGAGTTTAAACTTAGATCTAATATATAAGTTAAGGCAAAATAATTTGTTTTGCTCCACTTCATTAAATAGCAGTCAGTAACAGGGATGAAGTAGCTTTGGCTAAAACATGTTAAGCACAGCATCTAGAACCTTAACACAGAGGTTCTGTTTGAAAGTCTGTGCTTGTTTAGTGAATTCTTGTAAGCTGGAAGGTGTTCAGACCCAGTTAACGTTATCTCAGTTTGTGGGGAAGCTTTCTTTGTGGGGTGTGCTTTTTGGCAATAGAAGCCTACACATAAATGCATATGTGACAAAGATAAAAATCTGGAATTGTTTTTATCTTCTTCCTTACCTATTTTGGAGTCTTCTGCTGCACCCTGATCAAGAAACAAAGTTAGTGTTAATGAACTCCAGCTCTGATTTAATGACCATAGTATATCTTTTTGCACTGATAAACTCCAGTGCAGGATATAGGTGCACAAAAGTTGTGAACTAACACATCATCAATGTCTGTGGTTCCTTATTTGCAGCTAAAGCAGCAACTGTGCTTAAGGCAAAAGCAGTTCCTCTAGCCAAGAAAGCAGAGAGCAGCAGCAAGGACTCCAGTGATGATTCAGACTCAGAGGAGGAGAAGAAGGCAGCAAAGGTCAGCTTTTCTTTCCAGCCTCCTTAATGCGTGTTTGACAGTGATGAATAAAAGCAAATTTGACCAACAGAATTCCTAAACTACGAAGTGCCTAGACTGCTGCAGGTGCAATGTAAGGAGACATTTCTGCAGTCTACGGTGTGCCATTTGCACTGGTCCTGTGAAAAATTGATTTCATGTCCAGCACCCACTTTGTTTTCTGTCCAGGTCTGCTCCTTGCTTTTAACCTAAGACTGCCAGGGCTTGCTTTATTTGCAAAGGAGGATTTATTTAAAATGACTAAAATAAATTTGGTCTTTTTCTAGATCTATGTCTATATATAAAAAGAGAAACTTCTCTTTCCTTTTTCTTGCTGCAGTCATGTCTTGAGAAGTTGGGGGGAGGAAGAATGATGTCAGTGTACACTAGAGGAGACCAACCAGAGTTTCCCAGTCAGTCTTCAGATTGATTTTCAGACAGTGCTGGAGCTGCCCCATTTTGAGAAGGCAGAAGTGGAGGCTGAGGTGCAAAGGAAGTCTCCTATGGGTTGCTGGGAGGTTTCCCAAAGCAAAATTGTTGTTCAGGGATTTTCAGACTCAAACCATTAGGCAGAGTGTTTCCAAGTCAAAGTGGTGACATCTGTGAAAGACAGCTGTTTATACTGTCTGTACATGTGTCCCACTTATTAGTATCTTTTCCTTTTCATGGCTACAAGGTCAAATCAGTTTTCCCACCTGTTGTTTAGAAAGGTGCAAAACCCATGGTGAAGCCAGCTGCAACCAAGATCCAGCCTCAGAAGAAAGCAGAGAGTTCCAGCTCTGACTCAAGCAGCTCAGATGAAGAAGCACCAAAGAAACGACCACCAAAACCATCAACACTTAAATCAGGTACTGTGTATTATGAGTCAAGGTATAAAAACAAAAAAGCCAGGGGAAGAGTGGTGGGAGCAGTACCCACATGCAAAGGTGTATGTATTAACATAGTCTGAAAATCTGTCGCTGCCCATTTGCACTCCAGTCCAGTCTGCTTCTGACATGGAAGAGGTTGTAGAACTGACTTAAAATAAAATATCTAGTCCTCCATGCTGTATTGTTTGCATAAGTAGCTGCAATCAGCAGCCTTAACTGTTTACCTTGTGCTTTTGCCAGTGTCTTCCCCTCAGAGAGCAGGGAAGATCTTCACTTAGCCTTTAGTCTGGGAGCTAGAATGGGCAGTTCTGGAAACTTTCTGTAAGCCTACAATAGGATGAAACACTGGTTTGGCAGTACTGCCTTAATCTGCCCTATTGGCTTTGTGTAGTTAATTTGTCTGTGATACCTGTGCTGAGTGTAATTGCCTCTCATCTACCACAGCATGTTTTCTAATTTCCCCTTTTACTTACTTCTAAAGGAAGTAAAGCTGCCCAGGGAGCCACCAAGGTGGTCAATGGAAAAGCAGCAAGCAGTAGCAAAGATTCTGATGATGAAAAAGCTGCACCAAAGAAGGTAAATTGGAATGTGAAAAACAATACTGTAGAAGTCTCATAAGACCAGGTGTGTCTCTGTCTTGCAGGTGTTGTGAAATGTGTAGACAAAGGCACAGATGCTCAGCACAGTTTGTTGGCTCTGATACCTCCTTCCCCTTTATACAGTGGGATTATGCATTCCATCACCTCTCCGTGCATCATCTCTAATACCCCCTTCCCTAATACTACTTCATCTGCTCCTTCTTTTTACAGGAAAACATCTCAATGTGTCAAAACCATATTTAGTCTCTAATGTATGTTCACTTTTGCACAACTCTTTTTTGTTTAGCTCTTCATAACTTTGAGTTTTCTACTAGGGAGTGTTTAAAAGTGTTTTCTGCAACACAAAGATAATCCTGATTATACTTAACCAACTGGCAGTTGGTTAAGTCCATTCTGTCTCCCTTAGAGCTCCTCATTAGGGTTTCATGCAGCAGAAGACAACAGCAGAGTGGCCAGAAAGATCATGATGCTCATGTGTTTCTGAAAACTTGCGTTTCAGAATCATACAGAATCACAGAGTGTCAGGGGTTGGAAAGGACCTAGAAAGATCATCTAGTCCAACCTCCCTGCCAGAGCAGGATTCTTCCCTGCCCGGGAATTGAACCCAGGCCGTGGTGGTGAGAGCACCAAATCCTAACCACTAGAGAATCTTTGTTAATCTTCCTCCCTAAGTGAAGTATAAACAAGATCTACATCAAGCTGTTCCCAGAAGATTCCTGTAACTTCTTTTTAATGGGTACTTCTTTCCTTCTTGTGATAAGGCTGTTCCCAAGAAATCCCCTCTGCCAAAACCTGCAGCCACTCAAGCACATCCAGGGAAAAACAAATGTGCTAAGGAAAGCTCCAGTAGCGAGGACTCATCTGACAGCTCAGATGATGAAAAGCCACTGGCAAAACAAAAGCCAAAATCAGGCAAGTACTAAATACCATTGCTGCTACGTGGGAGGATACTTTCTGCTAGTCCCACTGTCCTAGGAGAATCATATGCAGGGCACAGGCAAGTCTTGCTGCACACAAGATTACAGGTAGTGCTGGTGGTGGTATTGTGAACCAGAAATACAGCAGCGCTTTTCATGTTTGCTGTTGGTGCTTAGCTTACAGTTCAGGTCCTCCCTCAGCAAGGGACTGTGACAGACTGCTTGGTTTGCTCGGTATCTTCTATTCAGGTAGCCTTTAAGTACATTCTTCTTGCAGCTTTCCTGTGTGCCAGGATTTGAGAAGTAATTTGTCAGTGGTTTGATTATTCTGTAACTGCAGAAATTGAAGGGTTTTTAGGTTTTTTTGTGAAGTATCCGGGACTGTTCGATTCTAAGCCAGCTGATGGGCCTCCGTTCAGTATAGTATAGTGCTTTTAGGATTCCAGTAAAGAGCTGATCTGAGTTAGAGGATCAAGCATCGAAACTCAGCCTGATTCTGTAAGCAGAGGATTTGAGAGCACAGTACATGAAAACAATCGACATATTTCTTTCTTTTTCCTTTTTTTTTTTTTTTTTTTTTTTTTTTTTTTTTTTTTTTCCTGAAAAAGTTTGGCAACACAAGCTCCCATTCTTCTAAAAGTGCAGAGGAAATTTCTGCAGAGATGGTTGGGTCAGCTGAAACCTAAGAGGAGAGTTAAACTCACAATAAAAACAAGAAGTAGCAGTGGAATGGGTCTAAACTTTCAAATTAAGAGCTAGTATCTGATTGTAGCTACAGAAGGGGAATAAGTGGAACCAAGTAGCAGAAGTGCGTTATTCTAACTACAGCAAACATCTCATGCTGATTGCATTATCACACAGGCATCTGAATGCTGTCTCTTTCTAGGTCAGTACAGTGCTGTACCACCTCCTCAAGGTATGCAGAAAAAGAAAGGCCTTGCCAAGGCTTCTGCAAAAAAAGCTGAAAGCAGTGACTCTTCGGACAGTAGTGATGAAACAGAGAACATGCCCACGAAAGGAGGAGCAGGTATATTGTGAGGAGAAGAGGCTGCAGATGATTGCATGGTGCAGACAGTGCTTTGGCAGTGTCTTGGTTTTCCTTGAAAAAGCCATTTGACTTTGGGCTGTGCTGCTTTTACTTCTCTGGAAGCATCTGAGCAATTTGAAGGCATCTCAACACTGCATGCAACCTGTGGATCTAAACTGTGCACAGGTTGATTACTTTGTTAGATACTGGTTTGAAAAGTTATAAGGATTTAGTTTGGTGGGAATAAGCCAGGCCAATTACTGCAGCTGGCCAGGTCCTTGCTTTGTTTCCAGTGTGCTGGATGAATGGCTTTTCCACATCTGGAAAAGTCTGGATCTTGGGACAAACATTTGGTGTTGATGAGGCCTGTTAATTTTAAACTTGCTTTTGCAGGCAAAGCAGCAGTAGTTAAAACAGTCTCTGGCCCCAAAACCAAAGCTGTGACTACAAAGAAGGCTGAATCCAGTTCTGACAGTGACTCAGGTAATTCAAGAAATAAAGTTGATTTTTTTGCGTTAACTGTTTTTATTGTCCAGATTGCTATATAGTAGTGTATTGGCTAAGATAGTTGACATATGAGTCTGAAACCTTCAGCCTCCTTAGCTAACAAGATGTGAAAGTTCAGACTGGCAGCCTGCTATGCAGAGTGGGGTCTGACCATGAAATGCCAATGAGACCATTGCAAGTGCAGGAAAGTCTGCATGTTGCTGAATGGAAACAGTGGGGCATCATATGTATCAGGTTTCTCGAGGCAGGTGAATAGTTAATACTTTTTGAGGACCTGTGTCACTTAAGATTTTGGGGTTGAGTTATCCCGTTGTGTTAGGGAGAGGTTTCTGAGATGAAAAGTGTTATTACCACACCAAGTTCAAAATAGACTTGATGCCTTCTCCTAATGTGACCCTAGAAATAGGGGCAGTGAGCTTTTTATCTTCTGTTGATCAGGTTTAAGGTTTTGCAAAGTGGTATTTCCCATGTAAGTTTCCTATGTGCTGCATACCTCCAATTTCTAGGTGCTCCTGTTGTCTTATCTCCACATCTTTAGTGCAACAGTAGGGACTGTGGGTGGCAGCTGCTTGTTTGTCAGCAGACAGCTAGCACTAGACTGTATGACCCTTCAACACGTGGCAGGAGTTCTGTGTTTAGTTTTGTTGCTTAGTTTCTCACAAATGGATACAGTTTTGATTACTATTATTAAAGTGTTCAGAAATGTTGCAATAGACAGGCTGAGCATCTCAGATTGCTGTGACGCACAATACTAAGGCATGTTTGTACACAGGAGTCTTCAGTTCATGTTCAGACAGCTGCTGAACACATCTGATACAGGAAATAAAAAGCTAAAATAGCATACTGGACTGCTGCTGCCTCACTTTCCCTTTTTAATCAATTTTATCTCCTAATTTCATGCCTGTTCATTGAGCTTGTTTTCTTTGTTTCTTCTTCCTGAGTTTGTTCTTGGTGATACCTGTACTTTCTCCAGTCCCTGGTTCTGTACCTCTTCTCCTACATTATTCTCCAAATATTTGCTTCCTTTTCCATACATTAATGAAGAACTTAAACTGCTTGTTTCCACTCCCTCCCAGCAAAAAAGATACATGGAAAGATGACTGCTGTCCCCTGACCATTTAAGTGTTCATCAGATGCTACTTATTGCCAGTTATGTAGGCTTTGGTTCACAACGAATTTTGCTTTTCACTTCCCATGAGTTATGTACATGTTATTACTAAAATAATTTGCACCAGAAGCTTACTAACTTTAACATCCTTTTGTTTTATTTGTTTGCTTAGATTCTAGCTCTGAAGATGACAAGAAGAAGGTAGGGAGTAAACTCCCAGCTAAACAACCTGTGGTAAAGAGTACTTCCAAACCAGCGAAAGTAGCTGTAAAGCCTGGACAAGCAAAGAAGGACTCCAGTTCCTCCACAGACAGCTCAGGTATTGTGGGGGGAGAAAAGGAGGATTTCCAGATGCAAATTATGCTTGCTCAGACTTCTGTGTTTCTAAGCAGGCTATGAGGGTGTAGTTGAACAGGAATACCCATTGCAGTGCTTTTTTTCAAGCAGCAAATGAATTTCACTGTATATTGGCATTGAATCTGTATGTTAGCTTAATGTTAAAAGAATGTGACTTAGCCTTGGTTATTTTTTTCCTTTCCATTCTAGATTCTGATAGCTCTGACAAGAAGGCCTCTGTGAAGCCCACAACTAAAGCAGCAACCCCTGCATCAAAGAAGTCCCAAGCTGCCACAAAGAAAGCACAAAGTAGCTCTGATTCAGATAGCAGCTCCAGCAGCTCTGAGGATGAGAAAAAGAAAAGTACTCCAGCTAAACTAGCTGGCAAGGTGGGGAAACCAGCATTCAAACCTTCTACTAAAGCAGACACTTCTGACTCTGATAGCTCAAGCAGCGAAGAAGAAAAGAAGCGAGCAGTGAAACCAGCCACCAAATCTACAGGGGCAGCAAAAGCAGCTGTGGGGAAGAAGGCAGGTGCTTCCAGTAGTAGTAGCAGTTCATCTGATAGTTCCAGTGAAGAGGATAAGCCCAAAAAGGCAGAGAAAATGGCACAGAACAGTTCTAAGACCACTGCCTCCACAGATAAAGCAAAAGCATCCACACCAGCAGCAAACAACCTGAAGACTCAGCCAGGTGGTGGCAGCAGTAGCAGCAGTGATAGCAGCTCAGAGGAAGAGACTGGAAAAGTCAATGGAGGTATTACCTACAGTCTGGAAAGTGATTCTGTCATGCAGTGTTATAAGCTAAGTATGAATGAGAGCCTATTCTAAATAATTGGTTTAATCCCCATGGGCTATTAGATTATGCCATCTGGTGCAGTACTGAGAGAGAAGGGCTGGGTTTTAATTTGGTGTGATCCTTTTTGTCTGTATTGCTTATCTGCTGGCAATGGAATTTGTGGTAATGTGAAGTTTGTTTCTGTACAGTGGTTGCCAGTTGCCATCTGTGCATACACAATACTATGAGTGACAGCAAGGCCCACTGCTGTCTGTATTGAGTGGGACACTGTAGATGATGCCCAATGCACAATCTCAATCTTTATCCATCCAGGAGTAAAACAAGTTTAAATGTGCTAATGATGTGTGCAAGTGCATACCGTGTATCTCCAAGAACTGGCTAATTTTAACCAACAGACCTTTCAAGGGCACTTATTCCACTAAATTATCCATTAGAATAGGATGGCAAAATCCTTGCTGACTCAGAATGGCAGTTAGTGTCTGTTACAGCCACCTGTTTTCTGAGTGAGGTAATGTACCTCAACCCAATCTCACACTTGTGTCAACACTGGGTTTGCATTCTGGAGGAGAGATGACATTACCTTTCCTAACACTACAGTTATTCCTTTTGAAGTTTTACTGCTGTACATCTAACAGGCACAACTGGAAAGAAACAGAAGAGGCAAGATGTTCAGGAGCAAGAGACACCACATAGTAAAAAAGCAAAGATCAAAGCCAAAACACCAAATACAGTTCCCAAGGTGAAACGGGTGAGTGAGGATGGATTCTGGTATCTCTGTCCCCTGAGCAGGTGAATTTCTTTTGGGGTTTTGGGGAAGGCTAGGCCCACAGGATTTTTTGTATTTTTGTTCACTCCTCAAGCACTTGAACCTTGTGTGGAGAACCCTAGGGAGTGCACATATGTGCATAATATTATTCTGGCAAAGGTTGATTGGATATGCTTGCACAGGAGCATCCCTGAGCCACTTGATCTGAACAAGGGAAAGTATTATGAATCTAAGAAGCAGAGTTTGAGATGATGTGAGCAGGGCAAGGAGGGAGGGAGGTTGTCACAATGGGAATATCGTCATTGTGTATGTGCTTACTATATCTCGTTTTCTTTTAACAGCCAGCCTCTCCATTCCGGCGTGTAAGGGAAGAAGAGATTGAGGTGGATGCCCGTGTTGCTGATAACTCATTTGAAGCAAAGGTGGGGCTAGGTAGTGCCCAGAGTGGTCACACTTCTCCAAGTGCAGGGCAGCCTTGCTGTGCTTGTGGGCAGACTTTTTGGTGGGAGCTTTTTCCACCAGGAGGTGCTGTTGGGAAGTGTGTGAGCACTGGCAGAAGGTGCATGGGAGAGTGATACCAACTCCAGTGTTAATACACTGGTATTTGCTGGGTAGGACGAAGTGCAAAGAATTGCCTTTACACTCTTGGGTACAGACCTGAGTTTCTTTTTCCTCTCCCCCTTCATCCCGCACAGAAAGGAGCAGCTGGTGACTGGGGTGAGAAGGCTAACAACATTCTGAAATTCACTAAAGGCAAGTCTTTCCGCCATGAGAAGACAAAGAAAAAACGAGGCAGCTACCGTGGGGGCGCTATATCAACCCAAGTCAATTCCGTCAAGTTTGAAAGTGACTGAGAATGTTTCTTTGGAATTCGTAAACCATCAGGTCACCAGAATGGCTTGGATGGGCATATGGACATTCTGGATGTCAAACCTTCCTAGCCCTTTGTGGGGCAGGCAGCTCCAGTGTGGGGATATGGGAGAATGGTTGGATCTTTCCCCCTTCTATTCTAATTCTGGATTAGGCCTCTAATTTGGAACCATCCTTGATCTGGTGTTATTGGCACCACTAGGGTGACCTCCAAGACTTAAATTTTCTACAGTCTTATTTTAAAAGGCTGGCAGTGATTTTTTTTTTTTTCATTTCAGTTTCCTGCCCACCTACTGGAAGAAGGAGAAATCATTCTCCTGTGTCTTAACCTTCCACTTCTTTTTTCAGCCTGATACCTGTGAAATGGCAAGTATTGTAACTTGCCTTTGGCTAGTTACTGTAAGAGCAAAAAGTGATTTGAACCCTCTGGCTGTAATCCCCACCCCCACCTGACATTTCAAGTTCACAGTTGCAGTGTGACAGGGTTCCTCTTCTGTGTCCTTTTATGGTTTCACCTTGCAATAAATTCCTATCTTTCTCTTTCTTCCACTCCTCTTGAGGCCACTAACCAGAGTCCTTTAGAGAAGCAGAGTCTAAATACACCTTAGTAATTAACTGTGTTGCTTGCAGTTGCAAGTTGGGGGCTGTTGTCAGAAAGACCAGGGTCTATAGTAGAGCTGTGGCACTCTTGCTAGCACTTTCATTGGGAATATAGCTGGTGAGTGGTGATGTCCAGAAACTCTTGACTGCATGGAGATTGTGACGTTTAGCTCAGAGGGAATGAGTGAGGAGGCAGAGGAAATAAAGCCCTCTTTTCTACCCAGCTCTGCTTTTTGCTGTGTTCTTTCAGAGGCTCTGACTGCAGTGTGGCATTACGTCTTTTTCTCTGTCAACATAAAATGTGCCAGCCTATACTTACTCCCAGCAATGTGCAGTGCAGCTTGTTAGGAGTTGAGATGAATGTATCATTAATGCCTTAAATCTCTGGGTTGGATCACTTGCTCTTTGAGCTGTTTTCCATCTGTTAAATCCCCCTCAAGAAGTAAAGTGCCAGTTTCCCCATACCACTAAGGCAAATAGAGCCTGGTGCTGGAAGCTTTGAAGTGTTAGCTACAAGTATTTCTGTTGTGGGGAGACTCCAGGAAGTTCAGGAACTTGCAGCCTAAATGGAGATTTCATGAGCAACAGAGATAATATAGTAGCTTACTGCTGTTGGAGGGCTTGCTTTCCCTCCAGTTGTGTGACTGCTGCCTTACTTCCTGTGCAGCTCACATCCAGTAGAAAATGGTTCCCATGACTACATTTTTCTTCTGTTAGGTAGGTTAATTTTAGTCTGTGGAGCAGTCTGCTGAGCCTATAGCCTGTACAAATTGAACAGCGGTAGTGCATGTTTGGGAAACAGGGTAGTGGGCCAGGAACTGCTGACCCCATCTCATGAAACTGCCAGCCACCAAGAGAGGTTATGCAGGGGCTGTTTTCCATGTTCCCATTCCCTCCCTGAAGAGTGACAAGAGAAGAGCCCTGTTAAAGAAAGCTACATTTGTGTGCGAAGCAGTACATCTAATTGAGGGTTGGATGAGACTTGATTAGCCGCCCCATATATGTGAGCTGCAACTTGTTCCAGTGAGCATTTTTCAGAAATGCCCCTCTGGCTTGTACGATCACTCTGGTGTCTTTATTCTAGGCTACAGTGCAGAGAAGCCCAAGAATTAAGAGGCTAAAGGAAGATGGGAAGAAGAGGGTATTTTCTGCCTGGGAATTTGAATATCACCTTGTTTGTGACTTGTCATTTGCTCTCATGTTTATCAGGAACTTATATTGGAAGTCTCAAACATTTTAAAAACTTCTGGGAGTATTTTAAGTGTGAGAATTTTAATGTATCAGACAATAAAGTTTGCTGCCTTTGTAATGTGAGTGGATCTGGTAGTTAAAGGTGTGCAATACTGTGTGGGAAAAGGGAAGGTATTAGTGCTGGGGGTAAGCACTGTCTGCATTTGTCTGCAGCCACTTCTTGTCTGCTTAGTTATCTGCTCATGTGCATGTAACAGGCTTTGAAGAGTGAAAGGTGCTTGTGCAGCTGGCTGTCAAGTGCAGGAAATTTGGATAAAATGCTAGAAGAATATTTCCTTATAACTGAGGCCACTTGAGTCCCTTCCTCCCAATAGGGGTTAGCTGTTCTCATATATTGCTGTCAAATTAGCTGTATGGCAGCAGGCAATATCACGTAAGCAGCACCAACCTGTGGGAAGAAGAAACAATAGGCAAAAATGAAACGTATATACCTGGTTAAATTTAAGTAGTTTCTGTGTCCCCTTATATCTCCTCTTCCTCTGTGACACATGTGTGCGGCGAAAAGAAACTTCCTAATAGGGCCTGGTGGAAGTCTTGTGTGCTGTAATACTTGCTTTTTACCCCGTGCAATGCCTGTATGGAAAGGTTGGTGTGAGTCAGCAGGCAGATTGAGCTGTCAGTTGCTCTGTAACTAATGCTGTCTGCCACAGCCTTCCACCTTGAACGTGATGTTCTAGAAGGTGTAACACCGAAGTTTCAGTCATTAGGCTTGCTAGAGATCACCACTTGACTGAGCAAGTGCAACAAGTGCTGGAGAATGGAAATGCTGTGTGAGACTCAAAGCTGTGTGCTCTTCCGTGTGCTTGACACTCCTAGGGGAAAAACTGCTCCACTCACAAGCTCTTGCAGCTGCTGGGCAGGCTTAACCTACTTCTCTGTTGCTGTTCTGGTGTAAAGGAAACGCCTCTGGAGCGCTTAGGCCTAGTTTCACTGTGCGTTGCTGGTGTAGTTTCAGCTGCGGTTAATGCTGGAACTGGACTAACAGGACATCCCCCTCGGGCACGTGCTGTACCTGCATGGGTGCACTGGAACACCATCCTTTACATCCCCATTCCCCTATGTGCCATACATTTTGTTGTCCTGAATGCTGCGTGTGCAGCTACCTGTTCTCCTCTCGCAGCTCCCATACACGGGGTCCTGGACCCGTGAGTGCCTGGGCAGGGTCCAGCACCGGTCCCTGGAGCGACTCTTTGACGCCCTGTTAACGCGCTGGCCTGACAGGAGACACAAGCGGTGCTGCCTCCCTGCCCACTCGAGCTGCCGGGGCGGCGAGGACGGCTCTCTGTGACCCCCGTCAAACCTCCCGCCCTGCTTGCAGGCAGCCGAGCGCTTGGCTTGGCTTGGTTTGACTTGTCCCGTCCGGGCTGGGCGGGGCGGCCCGTAGGTGCGGTCCGTGGGCCGGGACTGCACCGCCGGCCCCGCCCGTGCCTGCCGCCGACCGGCCTGAAAAGGGAAGGCAGGGGGCGGCTGCTGCTCTGCTTCTACTGCCGCTGCTTAGGTCGTGCTCTCAGCCGGTGGAGCTCGCTGCAGGTGGGTGCCGGCACCACTGCCCGTGGGGTGGATGCGGCGGAGGGGTCAGTGGTGGGCGGACCGAGAGGAGCCGCCACGGGTGAGCAGTTGCGGCCGGTGCTCCTGAACCCCCGTCCCTCCGGGGTGGCTGTCGGGTCCGCGGCTGTCGCGCCGCCTCCCTGTCGGCCCTAGGGAGCTCCCCTCTCCTTCCCTCGCTCCCCGGGTGCTGGCGGCGGCAATGGGGTTCGTGAGCTGTGGGTGCGGGCGATGGCAGGACTGGCGTTGCTGCAGGGCTGCCTGTCGCGCCCCGGCTGAGCACTGAAGGGCTGCGTTGAACTTTGTGAGCCAGTGACAGAAGCATCTTGTTGCTTCTCTGCTGCTGGGAAGGAGAGAGGGAAACGCTTTGAGTTCCCAGCTGTCAGCTTGGCCCTGGCTCTGCCAGAACGTGTGTGAACGGCCTGGGTAACTTTAACAGGTCTACTAAATGCCACCAGTTAAGCATCTGCTGAACTGTGTAGGAACAGAGCATTGGCACCTGAACAACTGTTCAAAGCGCTTTTGGGTGACTTGCTTCATCTTACTCTAAATTAAATCTCAGGAGTGTCTTCTGTCTCCTGTTCTGCCTCCCCTTCCTATGCATCCCTCCTCACCCTTTGTTTATGGCAACTCAGCCAGGTCTCATTCCTCTAGTGTGCCCAGAGCCAAGAATTTGTTTGGTTTGGTGTTTCACTTTGGGTTTTTTTTGTGTGTGTGCGTGTTTGGTTTTTGGTTTTGTTTTTTTTTTTTTTTAGTGTGAGGGCGTCAGTTGTTTTACTGAAGATAAGACTCATCTCTAGCTTCACTACTTCTGTAACTCTGTCAAATGTGATCAGACTTGTCTGTGGAGACTTTCAGTCCCTAGTGCTTCCTACACAAGGTTTCACAACATTCTGGGATATGTAATGACTTTTATTTTAACATGATGCTTCTCTGTAGAAAGAAGCTGAAATGACAGGGCTGTAAATGAAAGACTTTTCCTCCCCACCCCTGTTGACTGCTTGTTCAAAGTTTAGCACACTTGTATCTCTCCAATTTTCTCTGCAGTCTCAAGAACTTGTTCTACTTAACTGTTGTATACACATAACCTTTATGTAAGAGTAAAAGGTGTACTGAACTGTTGTGCGCTCCAGCCTCAAGGTTTATGGCTCGCATGAATCCATGGAAATGGTCCCAAGCCTTTCTGTCCCTTGCATCCAGGATTACAAACAGTGTTAAGTGC
The DNA here is from genome assembly GCA_013399015.1 of Galbula dea. NCBI lineage: Eukaryota > Metazoa > Chordata > Aves > Piciformes > Galbulidae > Galbula > Galbula dea. The sequence goes on from VWZX01009755.1 coordinate 536,301, forward strand.
TTCCAGGCTGCACACCTGAGAGTCCTTATACGGAGGACAGCTTTACATCACCTGCTTCTGTCTTGCAACCATGTTGCAAGCAAAGGGAAAAGGCTGTCTGAAGAGCTTCTTGTTGCAGAGCACGATGGTATTATAAACCATCTCTGTCCCTTTCAGAAGAAAACCAGGAAGCCTATGGATGTGGAGTGGTGGGAGCCATCTAAGCACGCGTAATGTATCATGGGAGGCCAGGTGGGGAATCAGATATGTGGTGTTTTACATCATCCCCATGCTCAAGTTCTTGAAGATGTGTGTTGTTTCAAATGCCTTGACAAACAGAGATACAGATCTTTATTCTTCTCTCAGTTGTTATGGACCAGTATTTTCTTTAGTACTGTGATTCCCTGGCTGTTATGTATGGACTGCCAATCTTCTGCTGGCCCACGTATTCCCACCTTGCTTGTAGAGCTTCCTCCATAAAACTCCAATGATCCAGGAAGGATGTTGATGATGGCTCAAGGTCCCAAAAAATTTGGAACTGACTGGAAACTGCATCAATCTTTGTCCAAAATAGATGAGGATGAACAGAGAACTTCTGATGCCATCATGTGGAAGCAGTAGCACTGAGTGTGGTGCAAAGTATGTGTTATTCTTCTGCCAACTTGGTCACTGCTGTGGTTGTTCCCTTTGGTCTTTTGGGGATCTGGGCTTTCTTCATTCTCTGTATTTCTTCTGAGTTACAAGGAAGATTTTAAAAAAATCCAACCAAACAAACAAAACACAACCCCACAAACAAACCAAAACCCAAAAACCCCAATCGAACAAAAACCCCCCACCCCTAAAAAAGTACCCAGTTTTGAGCAGACCACTATTCACTTTGTGTGTGAACAATATTTTTAAAAACTCATCGCTGTAGGCTGCCTGGCTTACATTTGAAGCAGAGTGTTTTTCTTGCTTATTGTTTTCTATTCTAAAATATACTAGTATTAGTATACTTTAATATTAGTATTTTAATGTTAGTGTTATTTACTCAGGTGACTCTGATGAAGCGGGAGACTAATAATCTGAAATTAGAGCACAGAAGTCCACCAAGCACTGGGTTGGATGTAATAGATAGACTTCCCTGCTTCAACATATGCTTTATTAAGTTTAGTTTATATGGTATTGTATCTGTTAGGTTTTACTGAAGATTTCCCCTGGGCAGCTTCTGCTTGCAGTGTGACATCTTCCTGCAGTGGCAGAATTGCTTTCTGAGCTGCATACCTGCCTGCTTACATGGAGTTTTGGCTTCCATAAATTAGCCACAACTGTGTTGGCTGTTATCATCTTGATGGTACCAGATGGTCCTGGTTTTTGTGGATCATACCCAACAGATGAGGTGTACTTCAGTTCTTATTCCAGGAAGAGTTTTGAGCAGCAAAGATGCCTTTTCCTTTTTGCTTCAAATGAATTGTGCTGCTTTGTTAACTCTTGAGAAGTTTACAGTGAAAACATTTCTTCTTGCTGTGAACAAGAGCTTAATAGAGGCTAGGATGCAGGACAGGAAGTAATTCAGCCCCATGGATATGGGCTTCCAACTCCTAGGCAGGAACTAGGTAATACAAAATACTGGAGGAGAGGGAGAGAAGTAAACAGGAGGGCTCTTGCACTGGTCTTTCTTTGTGGGCTTCTCTGCCAGACTGCTTCTTGTCAGAGGCTTTAGTACTTTAACCTAATTAAAGGCACCTCAATTAAAGAAACATCTGTCTTTAGAGATGCAGCTGTTCAGTTACTTCACTTAAAGGGCAAATTTCAGCCAAGTAAGAGGTTTCTTAGGAAGTATTCAGAGGGCTGTTCTTTCTCTGCTCCCATTCTGCTGCCTCCCATTTCAACTTCAGTGCTTTGCTGTGGCTTTGGAAGCAAACTCCCAGCATCTGAGAGTGGCCAGGCATGTAGGGCAGGGGGATGCTGCTCTTGCAGTGGCTGTCAGCGAAGGCTTCCTCCTGCCCAGCCCTCCTGCAGCAGGCTCTGGTCCTGGCTTCAGTTGAGGAGCCTGCCCTGCTCTGCCCATTGTACTGCAGCAGTCAAATGTAAAGCCTCTGAGGCACAGGCTTTTGAAATAGTTTTTTTGAACGCCGACTTCTGGCTGTTAGTGTTAACTGTGGTGTTAGGGGGATTGCTCAGCTAGTCAGCATGACTTTACTGAGCACTTGTCATGAAAACAGGGAAAGATCTGTTCTGTCTTTATAAGCCTTCTCCTTGCAGTGTCAGTGTTATTTCTTGCAGTATTTATCTGATTTAGTTCCTAGCCCAGGACTTCAAGGCCACAGATGAGGAGGTGGCTCTGTCTGCTCTGCGCTCACATCTAGTGTGGCATCTATCATTGACTTGGATTTCACGCCACTGCCAAGGAGCAAGATGTGAATTCACCTCCTTGCAGAAATGCATTTCTGTGCCTAGTGGTATGGAGGTTTCTGTTGAAGACCATCTGCCTGCAGCCCAACAGCAGGTGCCAACAGCTGAGCTTCCCACACTGCAGACAGTGCTGCACGGGCCACAGCATCTGCCCTTGCTGGAGGATTCTGCTGCAAAGCTCATGGGGCAGCTTTGTTGCTTAGTGTTGGTAAGAGGTAAAGTGAAGAGGTGGGTTTTGAGCTTTCCCTCACTATGGCCATTTAACCCTTGTGTGCAAAAGGTCTAGGTATTCTCTCCCCTTTGTTATCAATCTGAGACGCTAACAGTGACTAGTTTCTGAACAAGGGACCAAGAACAGGGGTCTGCCCCTTGAGCTGGTAGTTACATCTTCATTATATTCCAGGAGCACTAAAAAGCAGGGATGTGCCTGGTGGAAACCCTGCCTGATGTATCCAGCACATATCTAGAGCTGTGGCCAGAGTAACTCTCCAGGCATGGACAGAGCAGAGGTTACTGAGGCTAGCTCTGATGGTATTGAGCTGGGGTAGGAAAAATATGTCTTCCTACAGCCTGGCATCCTCTTACCACTTAGGAAGATTTTCAGCATCCCTTGTTGCCTGGGAAAGGAGAGGGGGTTCCTGACCCAGCACCTTTAGGGGTTGCTCCTGATGTTGGAAGGGACGAATCAGTCAAAAGCAGCTTGCAAGTCTCCTGTGTCAATATCTGTCCCTGACCTGAGATTGACAGCTTACTTCTCATTTGGATTTTGGTAGCCCCTAGAGTGTATCAGCAGAGCTAAGAGTCTTAGGAGTGTTTGGCACATAGGGCCATATGCCATAGGGCAGGATGCAGTCCTTGCTGAAAATGAGTGACAAATTTGTTCTTTGCATAACTATTTTTCACCTGCACTGTTTCTTCACCTTTTACTTGTTGCCCAATGAGAAAACACTCCACCCCACTTCTGCTCTTCTCCACACAGTCGTGCATGTGTATGACCCACTGGGTGCTCCAGGACAAGTCTATATGTGTTCCTGTCATGGAGCCTGTCCTGACCTCCCTGCTGTCCTGGAGAAGGCTAGAAGTATGGGGCTCCTGTCCCTCCCTCTCCCCTGGAAACTGCATACACTCTGGATCTGCTGCACAATGTCAAAGCCAAATGTTTTAGCTTCCTTAATATTGAGCAGGATAAATGCCCTTTGGGACTTTGAAGTAAGCTCAGAATTAGACCAGTTTCATGGGCCATATCTCCATGGTGACCAGTGCTGCTGGTGCAAGCCAGCCTGTTCCTGTGGGCAGGGAGGCAGGATGCTGGGCTGATCCTTATTTTTCTCGCAGGGTTTCTTCTTTCTTCTCTACAGCCCACCACCTTTGTATCCATCCTCATGGAGCTCTTGCGCTGTGGGTCCAGCCACCACCTTGGTATCTGCTAGCATTTCTCATGTTTCTCAGCACTCCTGCAGGTGCAACCACCTGGTTGGCCCTGGGTGGGAAGGATGGGAGTCAAAGCACTAGCAGGAGTTGCCTTTGAAACATGGGAGGTTGTCAGCCAGAAGGTGCTCTGTTTCTTTCCCATGTCCTGTTCCAACATGGCATAGGAAAGCGATGGAAGGATGAGCTGGAGTATGACACTTTTACTCTCTCTGCATCCCTGCGTGCTCTCTCGGAGATATCTGGCTGCTGGAAGGAGTCTGAAGATTGTATTTATCAAGATCTTATCCATGACTTTCTTTCCTGCCTCTTAACTGATCAAGCAACAGTGGAGAGGCTGGAAGAAATTCTCATACCAAATTCTGCTCTATCACATGCCTACAGCCCCCCTGGGGCTTAACATGTGGGGCCACCCCAAATCCACCTGTAATTGTTCCTATCATAACTTTTTTCCCCCCACCCTTCCCAGCATGTCTCAACGGGGGACCTCAGGACACAGCTCTGCTTCTAGCTATTCCTGAATAATTATCACATAATTCTTCTCCCAAAATGATGTAAAGTATGGGTGAGGAGTGTTCACTTCCAGTGATGAGGCAACATGCCTTGCACAACAGAATTGTTGGGTGTTTCACAAAACCGGGAATGGGATAACAGCTGTAGGAGCGTCACTACAGGGCGTCAGTGTGCCATGGGTGGTGTTCATTATCTCTGGGCTGCTTTCTGGGTTTGCCTTCTTCCAGTACATCAGTATCCTGGTGCCTGCCTTCCCTTCCCAGCCTTTTCCCTTCAACCTCCCCATTCTCACACAGCTGATCCATAGCAGAGCAGCTCTCCATGCAGAACCTTGCTGTGTTCTATGGGATTGTCTCCTCTCAGAAGGTCCTGCTGTGACCTGGACTCGCTCCTGCCCCCTCTGTGCTGGGCAAAGTGGCTTGCCAGCTTTTAGAGTGCCAGAATGTGTCTCTTAGCATTCCTACCAGGCTCTGCAGTCCTTCCAGTTAGCTTGTACAGACATAAAGGGCTCAGAGGGAACCAGCCATTCTAGCTGAGCAGGAATAGAAATGAAATCCATCTGTGCTGGTTCTGTAACGGTAGCTGGGGATTGAGCAGTGAGTGTATCTGCTGGTGCTGTGTTGCAGCTGAGCTCCTCCAGCTGCTCTCCCTCTCTAACTTGCTGCAAGTCAGTCTGCTAGTTTTTGTATATTAAATATTAGGAGCACAGAGAAGGGTTTGAATTTCTGGAAAACTCCTCTGATACATCGAGATATAGATTTTTTTTTAAGTTTTTTTTTTTCTTTATTGTTTTGCTGTTGTTGTTGTGAGGTTTTTTTCCCCAGTGATGAACTCTTCTTCTTCCTCTCCCAACTCATGAGCTTCTGGCTTGCAGCTATAATCCCAGTTATTAGTTGCTCAAGCACATGACAGAGCACTTTATACTATATTAATGGCATCTTTCTCTTGTTGCAGCAATGAAGATGATGAAGGTGCTACTGTGGCCTGCTGCTCTTCTTTTCCTAGTGGTTGCATTTAGGCTGGAGCCATCTCACTGTGCCAAGGTGCTGATCATGCCCACCATAGTCTTTGACAGCCACTTGCGAGTCTTCATGCGAGTGGCAGAGGCGCTAACTGACAGGGGCCATGACCCTGTGCTGCTTCTTCATGAGGGTCGGGATGTAGAAACCCACCTGCCTGGCTTCCGCATGCAGAAGTACTGGGGTATCTTCAGTACAGAGAACGCAGATGCCTGGGTGCAGGAGAAGATAAAGCGTGTCTTCCAAGGGAAGATGACATCTTTGGAGATGTTTTCATTTTTGGAGAAGTACCTGGAAAACTGCGACCTAGTGCTGGGAAACTCTACCCTTCTGCAGAAACTCCAGCATGAGCACTTTGACCTGCTGTTGGTGGACCCCAATGAGATGTGCGGCTTTATCCTGGCCCACATTCTTCATGTCAAATATGCTGTGATCTCCACTGGTTTCTGGTTCCCAGCAGAGATTGGTGCCACTTCCCCTGTTGCCTATGTCCCTGAGTTTAACTCGTTGATGACTGACAGAATGGGCTTCTTTGGCAGGACCTGGAATCTCCTAGTCTACATGATCACTCGTGTGGCTACAAAGCTGGTCATCCTGCCCAAGTTTGAACGTCTCATGGAGAAGCATAGGGTGGAGCCCAAGACATCCATGCTAGATCTTGTCCATGGATCCAGTCTATTCTTCCTCTGTAATGATGTGGTGCTAGACTTTCCCCGTCCAACGCTTCCCCATGTCATTTTCACAGGGGGCATCCTTGCTGAGCCTGCAAAACCCCTCCCAGTGGTAAGTGCAGGAAAGCTTTGAGCTGTGATTGCACATTAACCTGGGGAGTCCTTCAGTGCAAATCTTCTTTTGAAGAACTTCATAAAATCTCTGAAGCCCCATGAGTCTGGGAAGCTGCTGTGTTTTGGTGCTCAAATACAGCAGGAAGATAAGGAACACTAAGGACTGGATTGCAGGGAGGATGTCGAATTAAGTTGTCTACTCTGAAGTGGGATTTGGCTTTACTGTCCATGTAAAATGGGGTGTGGAAGGGCTAAATTGGCAGTGTTGCCCCCAGGAGCTGATCATGACTACTCTGTTCCTATACTTGAAGTGGAAATGGGAAGAACAATTAGTTTGCATTGCTTCATCACAGATTTATGTCAGAATTTTATCCTTAATCCTGTTTCTCAGAGGGCATTTCTGCCCTTGAGCCTGTAGTCTTAAGAACCCATAGGGACTGCTGTGTTTGTTCCCTCTTCAAATTCAATGTTGAATCACAAAGTGTGCAAAACCAGGTATCGTGCCCTTTTTCTCAAGGTCCAGCCTTGAGGAAAAACTCCCCAAGGAACTTTAGAAGCTTTCTCTGGCCTATACGTCACTATCCCTAGGCATAAATTCAGAGGGACAAGCTCTTAAGGCCACCAACTGAAGACAGTATTGAATATATGATCTGTCTGCCATTCCTCCCATTGTCTTACCACTTTTACAAACACTGAGGGGAAATGAAGCTGGATAATGACACTTGGGCAGTCATGTTGCCCTGCTTAAGGGTAGGAAGGCTCTACAGAGGGATCTAGACAGGCTGGGTCAATAGGCCGAGGCCATTTGTATTGCATTCAACAAGGCCAAGTGCCAGGTTCTACACGTGGGTCCTAACAACCACATGCAATCCTTACAGGCTTGGGAAGGAGTGGCTGGAAAGCTGTCCAGTGGAAAAGGTACTGGGGGTGCTGGTCAACAGCTAGCTGAATATGAGCCAGCAGTGTATCCAGGTGGCCTAGAAGGCCAATGGCATCCTGGCTTGTATCTGAAACAGTGTGGACAACAGCACTAGGGAAGTGATTGTCCCCCTGTACTCAGCACTGGTGAGGCTGGACCTCAAATACCATTTTAAGTTTTGGGCCCCTCACTACAAGAAGGACGTTTTGGTGCTGGAGAATGTCCAAAGAAGGGCAAGGAAGCTGGTGAGGAGTCTAGAGCACATGATTCTATGTTCTATGATTCTGATTCTAAGATTTAAGTTTCAAATTACCAGAGGCCTGTCCAGATCTCTGAAGGCAACTTTAATTGACACTGTGGGAGCCATTTTTTTTTTCCCTCAGTTAAAAGTAAAAAGTGAGGTCAGGTGCTTTAGAACAGAAGTTCTTCAGATGTGTGTGGCTGCGCATTACCTTTTCCCATGTGGCACAGCATGCAGGTAGTGCAATGCATGTAGGGTGCTCAAAAAGCTGTGTCAGAGTGGCTGCCTCACAGCTCTTGCAAAACCCTGGCTTGGTCAACTTGGCTGCACACATGCCTGCCTTGGAAAGGAGGGAGTCGTTTGCTGGGGCATTACTCATGTGCTTCACGGCTTCCAGAACAGATTCCAGGGTGCCTAAAGGAAGAATGATGGAGATAAATCTGGAGCCTTGCAATAAGCTGTAGTTGTCATGATAGCAGGTAGGCATATCTGTGGCCATTTTATGGGATGATAGCAGAAAAGAAAGCCTCTCTGTAGGTCTAGGTGTAGCTCAATGAATCTCCCATCTAAACTGGAGCAGAGTTATGTAACTAAGGTGTTTATTTCCTCATAGTTGAAACACTGTGATTGTGAGTTCCTCTAATTAGGACTCAGTGATATATAGATGTGTATTTGGGAGATGGTGAGAACTTTTGGTGGTCAACCATGCTTCTCTAGCAACTTCAATGCTGTTTCTGAAGATCAAATCTTAAGGCCTAATTATTAGTTACTGTAATCATCTGTTTTATGAGTCACTGTATTTTTATTTAGAAAAGTAAAAATAGCACTTTCTCTTCTTTAGCAGTTTTAGTGGTTGTATTGCTCAAAGGATGCCAAACTCAAGAAAATGGACAAACCAAAACCCCTTAGTTGAAAACCAAGATTTTCAACTTGAAAAACCAAGAGGGTTTGTTGGGTTAGTTTAGGGCTTTTTAAGCATTTCTACAAAAATAGGTTTGAGTCCCTGAAGCATACAACAAAGGACAAATATCCCCAGAGAGTAACAGTGAAATGTGCTTTGTAACTCTTATTTACTATGATCCCCCAATCTGTAGACTACTATTAGTGAGATATTCAGAATTAATCACCCTATTTTTTCTCCTTTAATAATAGGAAAAACTTATTTTTGCCTTTATGTTCTATGGTGTTTATTTCAGGAAAGTATTCATATGCAAAGACTGATTTGATGAAACTTCCCTAAAATGCTCCTGACTATGATATATAGGAAACTTGAAGCAGGACAGAACCCATAATGATAAATAAGCTCACCCCAGCCTAACAAAAAAGAGAATAGTCTCTGTTTGCTCCACAGCAGCTATGATAACAGATTTATTCTCTCTGCAGCCTTCTGGCCCTGGTTGAAGAAAGTATGGATTCTATTCTAGATACATACCTGTTTATGTGGCATTATGGTAGCCTCTGAATGAAAGAAAACAACAGTGGGTTTTGCTGGAGCTGGAGGTACCTCTGCCTAGTGATCAAAACCTAAATCTGCTACCTGCAAGTAGCTATCAAGGATGAGTAGAAGTCTCCTGGCAAGATGGCAAAACATTCTGCCACCTCTAGGAGCCTTTGACATTGCAGAGTTTGTGTGGAATCTCTGCCTGCATGGTATTTCATCTGTTGTATAAGCCTACAGCTAGAGACCCTGACAGACCTCCAGCCTTTGAGGTGATGGAAAAGAGCCTTCCTCTTTTTACTCTAATTGCCTTCTCTACTCTGGCTGCTGCTACATGGGCCCTATGTTTTCAGAGCCCTCCTTACCTACTCTACAACACAATTGTTGCCTCCCAAGCAGAAGATAATACTATGAAGTGCAAGTTTTGGGCACCTCCCTGCAAGCTCCCAAGCTCAGCTGGTGCTAATGTAATTTCTGCCTGGCTGGGTGCAGAAATCACAGCAGTTATAGAGTTCGTTGCCTGGTGAAAACCATGTAGCTTTGTGCTTCACATGGATTTGGTTTCATCTTCTCCATAGACAGCTTTCTACTGGCAGAGACAACGTTGAGAAAGGCCTTTCTCCAACAAGACTTCAAGCCAACTGTGTGTGTTTTGCCTACAGGGTCTACGTCTTTGGGTGGAAGCAGCAGATGCGGGTGTTGTTGTTGTCTCCTTTGGCATCGGGATCCGAGTTCTTCCGAGCGATTTGGTAGAGAAGATGGCTGGGGCATTTGCTCGCCTCCCACAGAGGGTGGTGTGGAGGTGAGTAGGGAATGGAGTTCCTTTTGGCTTGGATGAAAATCAGTGTTGGGAGGTGATTCATCTCAAAACACAGAATTTGTTTTCCATCTCTTGATCTGCTTGAATTTATAATTATATGTTTCTTTTCCCTGTTTTTAATATCCTGTATCTTCTCCCGCAGATACTTTGGGCAGAAGCCAAGAAACCTGGGTGAGAATACACTGATGATGGAGTGGCTGCCCCAGAATGACCTGCTAGGTAAGGCAGGGCTTGTGTGTGTGTGTGCATGTGTGTGAGTGAGTGCGCTGCTAGAAACATCCCTGGAGTTTAGTCCAAACCACAACAAAGGCATACAAGCACAAAAGCTCCTGTGTGGGTCCAAGTCTGTTGCTTGTTGCAAGTCTGATCTGTACAAAACATGATCCTCACCTAACACTTGCTTGAAGATGCCTCTTGGCACCTCTCTCCCTCCTCCAGGTCCTACTCAGCAAGTTTTGGGCTGCCAAAAGCCAGGTGTGTTCCCAAAGGGTAACATCATCTTTGCTCAGAATGCCTGGCTTTCCCTAAACGTACATCAACACTGTGTTGAGGAAGCCACCAGTAGTCCCATTTCAGCATGGGAGACACTGACCTGCTGCCATTTCTTTGCCTGCAGGCCATCCCAATGTGAAAGCCTTCGTCAGCCACTGCGGGATGAATGGTGTATTTGAGGCAATTTATCATGGTGTGCCAGTGGTGGGATTTCCCTTCTATGGGGACCAGTTTGACATCATGACCAGAGTGCAGGCGAAGGGCATGGGTATCCTGATGGACTGGAGCAGAGTAAAAGAAGAGGATCTTTACCAGGCTGTCATCACAGTTACCTCTGACCCCAGGTGAGGCATCCAGAAGCATCAAGTTCTTCCTTGATGCAGACCATATGTAGGGACCAGCATATCTTTGTGTTGACCTGTACGCAGCCTGTGGTGGCTTCTGGATCACCAGAGTTGCAAGCATTGCTTAGCTGACCAGAAATGTTAGTGCTTTGATATCCTGAGACATGGTACTCACCTTGAGATCTGTGTGGTTTTGTCCAAACAGCTTTCTTTAGAAACAGTTGAAGCATTACCTGCAGTTTGCTGTCTGTACTACCTATTCCTTCTGATAACCAGATACTCTGCCCTTTCCTGCAGCACAGTGACACAGGGATCCCACTTTGTAACAGGACACATGCAACTGCTAGTGTTTGAAATGATGTCAGAGTTTGGGAGCTTTTTTTGTTGTCATTGTTTGGGGGGTTGGATTTCTTTTTCTGTTTTGTTTTGTGGTTTCATTGTGGTTGTTTGGTTTGGGGTTTTTTGTTGGTTTTGGGGTTTTGTTTTTGTTTCGAGTTGGGTTTTTGTTGTTGTGTGGTTTTTTTGTTACTTATTAGGAGCTCTCAGCTATTCATCTCAGCATACGCTGTTAAGGTGTTGCAACTCAGTACCTTGAAGGATTTGGCCATTCACAGAATCACAGAACCACAAAATGTTAGGAGTTGGAAGGGACCTTGAAAGATCATCTAGTCCAAACCCCCTGCCACAGCAGGATTGCCTAGACCAGGTCACACAGAAGCGTGTCCAGATGGATTTTGAATATCTCCAGAGAAGGAGGTGTGCAAACTGTTGCTTGATGCTGGGTGAGGTCTTTGGGTACAAACTCCCCTCAGAAAGCAACAATCCACATGAACCCATGGAGCAGGTGCTTGGGAGCTGATCTGCTAGTCTTGTTAACAAAATACAAAGTAAAATACACTCTGGTTTGTACCGGCTTTGCTAACAAATGCCATCAGAATGGCTTTTGGGGGCATACTGCTTCTCAGCTACAAAGCTTCTGGCAGAAGGATAACTTCTTCTTCCTTTCCAGCTACAGAAAAGCAGCCAAACTCATCTCAGCTCTGCACCTGGACAGACCGATGCATGCTCTCAATAGGACGGTGTATTGGCTGGAGTACATCCTTCGTCACAATGGGGCACCTTATCTTCGCCCTGCTGTCTATGATCTCACCTTATACGAGTACTTCTGCCTGGATATCTTTGCTCTTCTCTGGTTGTGTCTGGCTGGTATTGGATTTGTCCTCTACAAATCTGTGGTGTGGTGCAGAAGGAACGGGGCCAGCCCTGTGTATCAGAACGGCAATTGCATTAAAGGCCACTTGACAGAAGAGAAGAAATTGCAGTAGTGCCTCAGTGTGTTTCAGGGCATATCCCTTCACTGTGAAATGAACTGCTGCAGTGCCAAGAAATGTACGGCATGCAGGCACAGAGAGAGGTGAAAGATCAGCAGGTCTGGATGAGAAGAAAGTGGGGAGGGAGGGGTATTGCAAAGGCCTGTGTGAACACCTCTGTGTACAGCACCTGTGGGCAGGGACATGAATTCAGTTGTGGGTGGAAGCACTTGGCCAGAAATCTGGGAATGGGGCATGGGTAGGTAGAATTCCAGGGAGGAGTGCAAGTTATTCTCTTCATATTGCACGGTGGTTTATATGCTGGTGTTAGTCTTCTGGCTTTTTTGGATTTTCTGTGGAGGCTCTGGAGGTAGGAATAGCATTTCATGTGTGGCAGACACCATTTCTCCTCTGCCTTGTTACAAAGAGCCCCAGGAGTCAGGATTCCTTTATATGCAAGTGAGGACCTGAAGTAGTGCTGTGGACAGAGAAGGGCACTGAAAGTATCATCTACAAGAGAATTAAACCGGTCTGGTTTAAGTTCTGTGGATAAATATTGTTCTTCCTGCTTTGACCAAACCTCTGCAATCCTTTTTGTGTTTGAGCTAAATTATTATTTTTTAAAATAAAGTTATATTCTTTCCCATGTGTCAGTTCTCTGGTCTCAGTTTAATGTGAACCTTGTAACAGGATGTTGTTCAAGCAAGACTGAAGTGCTTTTTAATTCTTGTTACTGCTGCTATGGTCTCTGCATACTTCTGGATCACTACAAACCTTTGTCAGCAATTTGTTTTGGTCTTCCCACAGGGTTTCAGGCAGTGTCTTCCCTCCTCTGCCAGTGTGTGTTGCACCCCTGTCTGTGGAGTCTCCAAACCTGTAATAAAAGAAGAATTTGAAACCGATGCAAGTGCCAGGACCACAGGAAGAACAGGCAGTATCTCAGAGGGCTGGTCATAGGCAGTGGGCCATACAGCATGTTTATAGAAGCACCTAACTCTGTTCTTTCTGAAGTAAACAGAAACACCTGTTCATTTCAATGTGAACAGGCATAGTGTTGCCCCTCTTGGGAACTTTGTATGGAGCAATATCTCTGTGTTTCTACCAAACCTGGGCTCCAAGATACACCCACACTTGGGTGCAATTGCAGAGCTCATCTGCGCTATTGACTGATGGTCCAACTGGCAATGCTCTGCATTGAGGGTCAAGGGCTCTGCTCAGTGCCCTCAGCTGGGGCGATCACAGTGCTGCATAAGCTGGAGAGTAACACCATTACTACAGCTGCCATCAGTGGTGATTCTAGGCTCTGTTTTTGCTTGCTAGTGCATGTGTTTCCCTTTCCAGATGAAAGGTTCATTGCCACATGCAACCTAGTGAACAACAGTTTGGCTGAGCTCCTGGAATGCTCTGGTTTGGGACAAGCACCCAGCTCTGACTTGTTGGCTCCTCTGAGGCTGGACAGTGCTGCCTTTCTTCCCCAACCCTCAGGTTGCAGAGGGGCTGTCGTGAAAGCAGCTTTGGACAAGAATCTCATCTGCCTTCAAGAACCAGATGAGAAGAGCCCACAGACCCATAGCAGTAGTTCTCTTCCTGGAGTTTCTGGTTACCTCATGGGATGCCGAAGGCTGACCATGGTCAGGATGGGCGTGGCAACTCACTGATCTTACCAGCAGCCCTATGTGGCTTCATGGCCTCTGAGCTGTGGATGTGGAGATAATTGTCCCCAATGAGGCATGGGAAGAGATTGGAACAAGGTGAGCTCCTAACAGATAGTAGGGGAAAAACAGGGATTGTAGGTAAGTGGTAGAAACACTGGCTGTCTGGCACCTTTCTGCCTGCAAGTTGAAATTCAAAGGCTGATGGGGTTTGGGATTTTTAGGGGGGAAAAAGCCACATTGCCACAAGTTTTGCAGCGTGCCTGCCCATTACCAGTTGTGCTGTGGTGGCTTTGTTTTCGTCTCCTAGCAGATGAGCGTGGACAAGGGGGTGGAGGTGGGGCATTTTGCTCAATTCTTTGTCAGCTCTGGAGTGGAAGAGGGAGATCATTACTGCTGCCTACGTTAGAGTTTAGCTATTTAGATTAGACAGAATATAGCAAGTGAGTTGGGAAGCTTGTGGCTTGGTGACAGCATTGGATTGTTTTGAGCTTATAGAGAAGGAAAAAGAATGAGAAGACAAATGCACTATGTTTGCAAACTGATGCAAACAGTGGAGTGACTTGTCTCCGTCCTCTGCAGTCTAGCTGTGTGGCAAAACACAGTGGAGTCAAGGGGGTACTTCAGTTTGGGTGTACCCCAGAGCAATCGTCTCTGGCCTTGGAGGACCCAACAGCAACCTTGTCCTGTAGGAGCAATCGGCCGGAGATCAAGACACAGACTAATATGAGTTTAAACTCTTGCTTGTTTATTGCTGCATTTATTGTCATATTTATACTCTGTCAAGCTGTTCCCATGTTAAGCAACATGCTGCTATTTGCTATTCCTGACTGACCACGCACCCTTAATGCTACTGCCATTGGCTACTAAAAACTTGCACAAGCTACCCAGCTTCCTTGACTTGTGGTTTCAATCATCCCCCTTTGCGTCCTGTTTACAGCTTTTTGCCCTTGTCAAATTCCTCTTACTATCTCTCTAAGGATGCCTCAAGGCTGTTCACACACTAGCTCAAAAACGGGTTGTGCACAGCTGTGTCCCCTATCTGCTAACCCAGCTGTGTCCCCTATCTGCTAACCATTCCTCCACGTTGTCTAGCAAAATCCTCCAGGCCAGATGTGCATCAGCAGTGGTGGCACCACAAAGGAAATAGGGACACCATGGCCTGATAAGGCCAGAGACCTGCAAATTGTTTTGCTTCCAAGTAAAAGAGCAGGGAGAATTTGGAACCCAAGGAGTTTGTTTGGGCTCACAAAAATGGGAGTTTGTTTTCCAGCTTTCTGAGGACACTGCCTTCTTTCTGTTCACAATTTTAGAAAGAAGTTCAACCCACCACCACATAGCATTAACATGTTGTCTCCTGTCAGCTATGTCCTTAACTCCTCAAGCTTTTTTCTGATTTTTCATTTCCAAATGCACAGCAGAGTTAGGAGGCATGTGTATCCAGTGACTTGAAATACATGTTTACTGTATTAAAAAATGATTCAACAAGTTGGTGAGATTCCTACTAATAAAGTAAAACACAAACCTGCCCAAGGATCCTGTGAGTAAGAAGTAGACATTCAAAAAGCACCCCTGAAATGAAGAGTCTTTCCCAGAAAAAGTTGTGTATGGGCTTTGAAACAGTTGTTAGCCATTCTTTGAATTGTGGGGTGGTTTCCTGCAATTATTTGGGTTTACTTACTAAAGATTAGGGGTCCTCTAGCTTTTTCACCTTTATTCCCACCCTGCATAAATCTTTTCTCTTCCTATTGAAGGCACGGATTTCTCTTTTCTGCTTCTTGTTCTTTCAGTATTGAACATAGAAGGAAAGTATAACAAAGCCTTAAGCTGGTTATTAAATTCAGTTATGAATAATAAGTAGCCTGTCACCCACATTAAAATCCTTGGTGGGGGAAGGGATCTAGGTGAGCTTTAGTTCCCAATCTCTGGGCAAGGTGCCTCTCTGTTAAAGAATCACAGAATGTTACTGTGTGCCTTCCCCTGTTACAGGCACTGTAGGTAGGGCAGGTAGGGCTGTGGTGTAACTTAGAGAATTAAAACTGTGGTTTATGAGGTAGCAAGCAGGGAATAAGTCCTTTTTTTTCCCCTCAAGAAAAAGTAGGATATGAGACAATACTTTTTAGAGGACTGAAGAAGCCTCACTCAGAAGCTGCAACTGCAGCTGAACCTTGCTCAGTGCAAAGTTGCAGCTTCTGCATCTCTGTCTTGCTCTTGGCAAGTCACGGGGGAGCCTGAGTGGGATGCTGAAGTGCCAGCAGCATGCAGAACTCTGCAAGGGTTCTGAGTGGCTCTGCAGGCGGGGACATGTTCAGGACACACGTGAGCCAGCTTTTCTGGTTCACCTAGCACTGGCAGCTCCTCACAAGCCTGCTCTATGGATGAGACATGGCAGATCTTCAAATGGGAGTTATCCTAGCTTTCGTGACATCATGGTTTAGCAAATGAGAGTGTTTTCCAGGTGATGGCCATGCAGCTTTCCAAAACCCCGGGCTGGGGTCAGCACCTCTGCTGAGAGCAGCTCCTTGCTGGGGACAGGGAAGGGGTGAAGCCACATGCTTGCATTGCTTCTGTTGTGACCCTTCTCTTAGCCCAGCATCAGTGGCCATTCTACTGCTGGAGCACCCATCAGGGTCAAGCACTGCCTCAAAAGCTGCCCTCCTGCAGGACTTTGCAAACTGCTAATAAGTTACTGCTGCTTCACCCCCAGCGCTTCTGTGTGTGGGAGGCTCATCACGTACCCCCTGGAAGCATGCCTACAGGAGAGCCTCGTCGTGGGCCATAGCAGGGCCACGTCAGCTCTGCAGCTGGTTTTTCCAGCTTGGTAAGGTGGTGGCACCAAACCGTGTCAACAAAATTTGGTTAATGAAGAGGAGCGGTCTCCCTCTACAGGCGAGCGTGAAATTGCTCTGGTTAGCCGTGGGAGGAAAAACCTCAAGGAGGACGGGCTCCCCGAAGATAGTGATTTTGGCTCACCCCACCATTAAATGACAGTGAGCAAAGGGCACTTTCGTGCCAGGAACTCCGTCTCTTTGGCAGGATGCAAGGCCCTGTGCCTGGGTCAGCCCCAGCCACCCACCCCAGATGGGCAGGGTCTGCCCATGCGCATCTCCCTCACAGTCCCTGTGCAATGGAAAGCAGTTGTTCTCCCATGTGCTCAGGAAAGACGTAATCTCAAACAACAGAAAAACACATGGTCTCTCCCAGGCTATGCTTTAGAAGGGTTCCCCAAATGCTTGCAAAGGCCAAGGAGACATTACACACCACAGGTGCTACTGCACCACCTAGCTAGCTGGGAGCCAGTCACTATGCCTTTCAGGACAGCTGAGAGAAACTAACTGCTCCAAATAGCTGATGGGTTTATTGAGGTTCAGAAAGCTTCTCCTTCCTCTCTGAGCCTCTTCCCTCCAGCTTCACTCAGGGACTGCTGGGTAAGATGCCTCTTGCCCTCCAGCTGAGCCTATTTACTCCCAGCAGGGCCACTCTGTCTGCTGCTGTAAAAGACTCTAGGCAGGAGATAGCTAGGGTTGGGTTTATCTTAGCTTCTTACAGCTAACCTTGATGGTGTTTATAGCAATCATCTTAAGGAAGACACTAGAATTATTATTTGATAATGCATTTGTACTGGTGCTATGGTAGCAATGCCATTGACTAACCTAATTCCCTGGTTCCTTTGAATTTAGTTATATGTGTTGTAAGACATACATATAACTGAATACCATGTACTGACATAAAACTCAGCAACCTAAGTAAAAAGCTGTGCAGAGTTCAGTGTTCTTCTGTTATTGGTAATCCTGGAAGACCAGAGTGACCCTGCTTGATTGTGAAGAGGTAAGTGTGCTCAAAGTGATAAGTAGAATCATTTAGCAGTAATTCAAAGGAAAATCATGATTTTTTTTTTTTGTTTGTATGAAATCTGAGAGAACAAGGAAGCTTTGAGGAGTTATTGAAACAGGATGGTAGCATTCATGAGAGTAAGGACAACTGCCATATATCTAATGTCTGCTCTTAGAAAAGTATGTCAAGTAATAGTAGAATAACAGACAAACCATTCTTGAAAGCAATGTAGGTTAACCTGTATGCCTTGCCAATAAAAAAGAGAAAAAATAAAAATAACATTTCAGGCTCTGCAAGGGGTAAACTCTGTTATAATCCCAAAGGTAAGAGTTCAACAGAGGCTTTGGCTGGAGTTGAACTTCAGTGCCTTTTGTGCAAAGCTTCTGGTGAGGTGATCTATCAGTTCAAGCAGTGGTAATACTGGATACTAGACTCTAGGCAGGGAAATGTTACTGGCTGTGCCCCGAACCGACCTATGACATACATGGACTGTTAAGGCCAGTATTTTTAAAATCTAAACTGAGAAGAAGGATTGAATAGTTACTTTTCATTAAAACTAAAATGGCAAGAATCTGAGAGCTTCAGCAAGAACAAAAGACAGAGATTAGTAAAAAGTGATCTTACAAATTAATTGCTTTGCTTGCTATTCTCTTTCAATTGCCCCTTGGATGAGCAGAGTGAGGGATGGTGCAAAAGATGTATTTTGAAAGAAGATGGATGAACAAGGTTGGGACTAGCTAGAGATAGTAAAAAAAAAAAAAAAAAAATGGCTGAATTAGAACCAAGCCTGGAGGCATCTCAGATGAAGACTGAAACAATTAATTGTAAGATGCACGGCTGGGGTGGGAAGTTAAAAGTAGCATAGGGCCAGAGCTGAAGGAGGTGAGAGTTTGTCAAGCAATACAGGAGCCTGTGTGCTGTGTTACTGCCACAAGCTGCACCCACCTAACAATAAAACCATCCCCTTCTTGTCCCAAGTCTGGTTGAGGTGGCCTTCAGGGCCATATTCTTGTTTCAGAACAAACATATTTTAATAATATCACACCTTCAGACCTGTGTACTTTCCCTCAGGCCTCTGTTCTGGATGCAAAGCTGTTTTATTGTCCAGACTTAGCTCCTCTAAGTTAAATGGGCCACGCTCTCCATGCCTGTAGTTTGGATTAGGAAGTAGGGAGGAGCTGAAGAAACAAATGTAGACTTTTGGGCAGCATGCAGACACCTTTCACAGTTTGATGTTTGGATTACAACCCATCCATGGTTCATAAGGACTGCCCAGTAACAAATGGACCACCTATATAGTAAGAAGAGGTTGAGTCTGATCAGGGAAGTTGCATTACAGAAAGCCTTGCACTGAATGGGTTGGAAAAAAACCCCAACTAACCGAAGTTATACTGAAGGCTTGGAAACTGTCCTCCTTCGCAGATCATACCTTGCCAACCAAGGAATCCTCTGAATTTATCAGTTTAGTGCTGGATAAAGGAGCATGGGATCTCATTAGCAAGACTTGCTAAAGATGTTTCATGAGCGGTTCTCCAAAAAACTGCAAAAAAAGACAAGTAGCTAGTGGTGGTGAGCAAAGGTTTACCAGGGATCAAAACAGTCCCCAGACAGAATCAAGCAGGATGGATGTTGATTTTTTTTTAAGTTTTATTTGTTGTGAAATGGCAGAAATGAGCACTTTTCTGCTTGCTTTACAGGAATAGCATTTTAGTCTCACTTCTGTAGCCACTAGGTTTTACAAAACAAAATGCTGAACTTTTGTTTTGCTGTCTCAACTTTACCTGGAATTGGCATATAGACCAAGACTCTGAAGTCTTCATAAACTTCAACTATAGGAAAGAGGTGATATTTTGTGTCTGGAGTTGGTCTAACTTCTGTTAACTCTAAGTGCAGATGATTTAGTTGGGCTTTTGAGCAGGAGAATGAAGTGGACAGGGCTGATGTTGAGCCATCAGCAAGGTCTGGCTGCGTGAAGGACCCTGGGGCTATTCTGTTTGGCTTAACAGAGGAGAAGATGCTTTGTAAGTTTGAGAATGAAGGGTGCAGAGCTATTACATACCAAGTAATATAGGCAATAGCTCACAATGGCAGTTTGGTTAATGTAATAGTCTTGTTATTGCTCTGTAGTTTATTTTTCTCTTGTTTAAAGCACTGGACATGTTCTGGCTGAGAAATTATGAATGTTGTTTTGTACAATGTGTCTTTTTATTGAACAGTTCAGAAAACATAAATAGGTACGTGCATTAACGTCTGTAGATGTTCTTAAACTCATCTTGAACTTTGAGGCTTCTGTGATTAAGATGTAGTTGATCAGGTTGGTTGAAGGGCACCTTTGATCTTAAGCAGAAGTCTTTCAATAGGATTTTGTGCATGCATTTGTTGAAGAACTTGTTAGGTGCAGAGTTCATCTTTCCTTCAGCCTCTAAATTTTCAGCTGCAAAGACAGACACTGATGACTTAGAGACAAATTCTCTGCTGATCTCAGGTTCTCCCGATTTTGTGTGTGTATTCAATTGCTGTTTTCAGGCAGAGGTTTGAAGACTCTAGGCAAAAGTCCACCTGCTTATTTAATGCATTTGTCTTAATCGCTGTTTCCAAACACCAGTGGGCCTACTTAAAGGCTTTTAAGAACAAGATTTTGTAAATGGTACATGGTACCACAAAACCAACAAGAGAGCGCCTTAGAAGTGATTTTCATCATTGGTGTTTCATATGGGATTTGTAACCTTAGCTAAGAGCTGTGATTGTATTACTCCAAAGGGTGATTGCAGATTATGACATCTTTGGGTTAATAGCTCTTGGTGTCACCATCATTTTGTTTAACCCTTAGGACATTAGTTATCCCTTACATTATTTTCCCTTTGGAGATGTTTTACAGTGGCAAAAGCAACTAGGTCAGAGAGCGAGAAATAACTTGGACCATTAGTAAGGACTCCAAGTAGTCCCTTCTGACAGGCTTTGTCTTTCCATTCAGTGGGTCAGTACCTTGTTTTTGTCCTGTTTGGGAAACCCAGTCTTGCCTGGCAGGAGGAAGAAAATCTCATTCAGTGCATTCCCCAGAAACCATCTTTTAGAGTAAGTATGCAAAAAGTTTCTTATCAGCACACATGCTTTAGAAGGACCGGGCCGAAATGCTGCACAGCAAGGGTCTCATACAGACATGAGAACTGATGCTTATGGCTGTTTCTTGCCAGGGTAAAGAACAGGTGTTAATCCTGAGCTGTGTTTCTTAATGACTACTAGTCAAATGCCATTTGGGGAGATACAAGGAAGGACTATTTCTCGTGGTACTGTGCAGGCATTGAACCATAAACTTTTAGTATCAGCCCATTTGGGTGACTTTTGCAAGGCAATGAAGGTGATCTGAGACTGGGAAAGCAGAAGGAAGACCAATGGACTGCATGCAAGGAGCAGGGGATCCTCTCTACTCCCTGAGCCTGAGGGCCTTGCTTCTTCAGGGGAGGACAGCTAGCAGCTCAGGAGTCTCAGGAAGTAGCATAGCCAGCCTCCTGCTTGCTCTTAATTTTACAGAGTGAAGGGCTCTGCTCAGCAGGTTATGTCTCTCTGCACTTTTGCAGGCTTCTGCCTAAAGGCCAAAGAGCTGAGAGTCCCTTTGCTGGAGGTCATCCTGTCATTCACAGGCTCTGGTGACTAGTGCCAGAGGGTGTCCCTATGCTAGGTGTCCCCCAGTTCTTCCTGCAGCTCTTATTGCTGGGAGTTATTCCCCTTGTTTTCTGTTCCTCCCAAGAAATGTACCTGTGTCGTGGTGGCTGGGAAGAAGGGTTACAGCTAACCTTGAGAAAGAGGGACAATACAGGCAAACTGATAAATCTTCACAGATCTGAGTCTTTGTTGAGTCAGCATTTCCTCCTGTCTGCACCACTAACTGAAGCTCCCTACCCTTGATGTTGAAAATGCAACTCTTCCCTCTCTTTGGAAGAAGTTACACCCACTGCCTAGGTTTTACTGAAACCAGCTACAAACTGTCTTTTGCAGGCAGGTGTTTATAGGGTCTCAATCTATGCAAAAATGCATGTGTTCATGTGCTTGAGGCTTTGGCTTTTCAATAGCTATGCTATTTGTGTTGCATTACCTGCTATTGCCTTTTTTAAAAAAAAACTAAGCCCTTCAGAGCTGCCTGCATTTGAAGTGTGTCAAGGGTCAGGGCTGGGCTGACCACTAATCCAGTGACAGACACTCTCCATTACCCCCCTCTTCCTCACTCTTCCTCCCCACCCTGGGAAGGAAAAGGGAGTGAGAGAGAGAGAGGCACTTGTGGATTGAAGAAGAAAACTAAAAATGCCTTAATGAGAATAATAATAGTAATAAAATGAAATATATACAAATATACAAAGCCAATACCAAAACCAGACCCTCCCTAATGGCATTTACGTCACTGTCACTACTGATACTGTGCCGAAGGCCACAGCAGCAGATGGGAACCTGTCACAGGGGGCTGGATCTTGGAACTGTTTTTAGGAACTTATAGATCAGGATCAAAGGCAGAAGAGTCCTCCTCAGATGCTGAAGAAGAAAAGAGCAAGAAGAGGGAACTAACCCTCAGTTTTATGTTGAATATGACACATATGGAATGGAATACTTAGTTGGTCAGTTTAGGGTCACCTGTCTTCTAGGTGCAGCTTTTACTTTGCACCCCCCCCCAACATGGGATACAGGATTTAACAGTGACCTTCATCTGCATACCAATCCTTGGTAGTAAATCTAAACTTTAGGTCTTACCACTGCTAGAAGCAAACGCTGTCTATGAAAACATGTTGTTAGCTCCAGAAAGTGCAGTTACTTGGAAGAGCTTTAGCTAACAAGCAAAATCACTGAACAGAATTAGTTCTGTTCTAACCCAAACCAGGACAAAGTGCCATAAAAAGTAAATGACACCTCATTTTGCATCAGGTTTTACACCTAGGAATTATCATAGAATCATTTGGGTTGGAAGGAACAATCAAAGGCCATCCAGTCTCAACCCTCTGGCAATGAGCAGGGACATCTTCAGCTAGATCAAGTCGCTCAGAGCCCAGTCC
This sequence comes from Galbula dea, assembly GCA_013399015.1. Classification (NCBI taxonomy): domain Eukaryota; kingdom Metazoa; phylum Chordata; class Aves; order Piciformes; family Galbulidae; genus Galbula; species Galbula dea. The sequence goes on from VWZX01009755.1 coordinate 558,508, forward strand.
AACCTGACCTGGAATGTGTCCAGACATGGGGCATCTACCACCTCTCTGGGCAACCTGTTCTAGTGTTGCACCACATAGGTGGGCATAAGCTTGGGGTTAGCTGAATGTAAGCCTAACAGCCCTGGGTTAATTCCTCTGCCATCTTCTGTCATGCCCTTTGCTGCAATATGTGTTACACCTAGGTTGTTTTCCAAACTTAAGGGGACAACCAGGAGAGAAAGTTTGTTTCCTCATCCTTACCATTTCTTCCCACCTATTAAACCTACTTAAACAAAACTGCAGTATGTGTAACAAAATCATGGTTTACCTGCCATGCCGCCTTTGTTAGTGTCAAAAGAGTTCACAGAATCACAGAATTATTACGGTTGGAAAGGACCTGCTGCCTGCTTCTGTTCTTTGCATGTGGCAAGGAGAAGGAGGCTCCCGGTCCCGCCTCCCCCGGGGCGATGCCGGGGCGGAGCACATCCCCTGGACTATGTCCGCCGGTGCAGCTTGGGGAGCAGTTCGGTTCTGCTCTCTCCCAGGGAAGCTCGATATGGAGCTGAGCGTAGATCCGTCAGAGCTGCAGCCGCTGGGGGAGTACGACTTCGAGAGGAACTTCAGCTACCAGAAAGCTATTGAATGGATGGGGGAGAACTGGTGAGAGTAGATGATGTGGCTCCGATGCATTCCGTAACTCCGGTAGCTTCATCGGGTCCCGCCGTTTCTAGCTGAGCGCCGTGGAGTCCTCAGCCCCGAGGAGAAGGTCGGGAGGCTCCGGCTGCACACCTGCTGCTATCGGGGAAGTTGTGTGGCAGTGCATGAGCCAGAGCGAACGGTGCAGCGCGTAGAGAGGTTGTGATGTGGTAGGGCAGCCCTTCCACCGGCAAACAGGGTGCTTAGTGCTGCCGTGCTGCCCTAAAGCCTTGCAAAAGAGTTGGATGTAACACGTGGCTCTCGAGCCTCTAGCTTTCGGGTACAACTGCCCTCTTAAGGCAAAGAGCATCCTCTGCATATAGGGTCTGCTCGTGTGTAAATGGATCAAATGCATTGATGTGTTTGCTCTGCTAAGCTTCTCACAAGTCACCAGATCCTGCCTTGTCCTATTAAGGTTCCACGGAAATCTCCACGATGTTAGCAGCTCACTGTCTTTTCAGAAATCCATGGGTTTTTTCCTTGCTGGCTCTGCTCACTGTCAGGGAAGGCTTCTTGTGACCAAGCCCAACTTTAACAGGAGAATGGGAGATCTTTTGTTCCTTGATAAGAGCGTTCTGCTGGGGCTACAGAAGTCCAGCTGGAAATAGATCAGTATGAGTCTTCCTGACTGCATTCTCTCCTCTGTTTGCAGGCACAAGTCTATATTTTTTGTTGTGGCTTATCTGATCCTGATCTTTGGAATCCAGCATTTCATGAAGGAACGGAGAGGCTACCAACTGCGTGTACCACTGGTCCTGTGGTCCCTGAGTCTAGCCTTGTTCAGGTAAGAGCCTTTGCTATTTTTAAGTTTTAGTATGCTCACAGAAGCACCTTTCGTACCATAAATCTAAAGAAGAGCATGAAAGAGGCTGGGAAGTCCTCTCTTTCCAGAAGCATATGCTATCTGAATGTACCAAAGCTGCTGATAATCAGCAGTCCTTGGGTTGATTTGATTGGTGTGAAAAGAAAAAAGTGCAAGTAGTTGCAGTGGCAAAAAAATGATGGTACAAAACCAGGGTTATTTGCTGCCCATTTTTTACAGGCACCTTTTTTAAGAACAGCTTGGTACTACTGCCAAGTTCTAGCTCGGATTTTTATTTCTTTTTCCTCCCAGTCAGACAAGATGGGAAGATGAATCTGAAATATCTGTTTTCAAACTGTCCAGTCTTACAGCACTGGTTTCATGTGGTGACCATGAGAATGATTTGGCCTATGCTCTGTAATTAAACAAGCAGATGTCCACCCTCACTTCCACACCTTTTCAGTCTGTTTGTTGAGAGAGCAAAATTACATCAAAACGTCTCTGCATACGTGTACATGTTGGCTTTGGTCAAGTCTAAGGGATGCTGGTTGCCCTCTATGAAAGTAGGGCATGGCAGTGGTCTGTAAAATCACAAGTTGTGGGAAAATTTTTTTTTTGGGGGGGGTGTCAGGAGATGACTGTTCACAGTCTGTTCAGAGACACTCATGCAGATGAAGGTACAGACTGATAACATAGAAAAAGGGATGTTTCTTCTCGTGAGCTGTAGGAACTGCCTGTGCCACAGGACAACGTAAATGCTCCCTGGGCATACACTGTTGCCCCCTGTCAGAAGATGAGACACCAGGACAATTGTCCCCCTTTTCTAACCATGATGTGGCAGCTCTCACACTTGAGTGCCTCTTCAAGCAGTGGAAGTAGAGGGTATAATGAAGGAGCGTTTTTTGCTATTCAGACCTTGGCTGTTGCCATCCTCCAGGACCATGGCAAGCCAAAGGTGCCATGTTAGTGGCTCACAACCTATTTACTCCTTTCACCTTGCTGCTGTTCTGGTGTGAGCAACAGCCCTTCCTTGCTCTGTCTTGCAGAAATATTTGTGTTTGAAATGCTGGCCAAGAGCTCTTGGGTAGGTCTGTGCCTAGCAAATGAGGGGCTGAAACCCACTTGGAAGTCTAAGAAGACAACCATTTATTTAGATGTCCCTGAAATGGACCTGGGCATCAAGAAGGCATTAGCTGAGTATTTTTGGGTGCAGAGCTGTTGGAGGCTCTGCTGGCACCCTGGGCACAGTGTTCAGCTCACCTCTGGTTTTCTTGCAGCGCCACTGGGGCTTTTCGAGTCTGGAAATACATGGCTTTGATCCTCTCTACCAAGGGAGTTAAGCAATCTGTGTGCAGCCAATCCATCTACTTCCATCCCACCACTAAGCTTTGGATCTATTTATTTGTGCTGAGCAAACTCCTGGAACTGGGTGAGTCCTTATCCAATAGTTCATAACTCCTTTGCTTTTACAAGCAGGGTGGTTTTTACAGCCCTGTCCAAACGTTATTTGGAGAACAGGGCTTTCTAGCTTTGCTTGTGTCACCCATTTTCTCACTGCAACAAGGGGGAGGCAGACAGGCTGGCAAAGGAGGGCTGTTTTCTCCACCCAGTTTCCATCCAAAAAAAGTGCTGAAGAGTTGCTCTGAAGTGCTGTATAGGTAAAAGTAAGTAAGCAAGCCTGGGACAAGGGAGAATTGTACCATGAACATGCCAGAATGTAGATGCCTAGACAGGCTTTATTGATAATGATGATTCCAAAGGGAACCTAGGTTTTGGTGGGATCAAGCCAATGGTAGTTTCAGCATTGCAGTTCGCTCATTCTGCCTCACCTGAAAACTTGCACAACTGTTGTGCTTTAATACTGCACCTTTCCATCAACCCAAGGTGACAGCTTGTTCATTGTTCTCCGGAAAAAGAAGCTCATCTTCCTGCACTGGTACCATCACACTACCACACTGATTGTTTGCTGGTATTCCTATAAGGATATGGTGGCTGGCAGCAGCTGGCTTGCAGCCCTAAACTTTAGTATCCATGCTATCATGTACTCATACTACACCATTCGAGCCGCAGGCTTCCAGGTACCCCGCTTCATCGTCATGACAATCACCATTTCACAGATGCTGCAGATGCTGGTGTTTGTAATAATGAATGTCTCGATCATCTTCTGGAAGGAGGATAGGGTCTGCCACACTACATGGACAGCTGTTTTCCTTTCATCCATACTGTATACCAGTTTTCTGGTGCTATTCTGCAACTATTTCTTCCAGACTTACCTGAGGAGCACCTGGAAATCAAAGCAGGAATAAAACCAGGGAGGGAAGAAGAAACTGGGGTGGAGGGAGGGGGAGAGGGAAAGGGAATACTTTTCACCCCTGTCTGGAGCTCAGGTGCCTGATGGGATGGTTTTGGTGGGGGTTAAGAGGAGGTCACTCCAGATAACAGCCTTCAGACTGTACATTGGCCTTTGGTGTATCTGCCTTGCCGTAAGTGGCATGCTGGAATGAGGTGTGGGTTGTTGCAGGCTAATAGCCTGAGGAGAGGGGAGAAGGCTGGGGGCTAGGGACCTTGGAGCTGTGATTATGCTCCTTCTTCTCTGCATCTCTCAGGTTTGCCTTGCGCCTCACCTCCTTCCCAGGGACTGCTTAGATCCTGCATGTGCCAAGTATGTCCTTAGGAAGAAATAGGGAAATGCCTCACAAAACAGTATTTCTTGCTCCATGGTCCCCAGTTCAGGAGAAGAGCAGGGCAGCAGAGAACAAACCTGTTGCTATTCTGTGTGCAGGGCAGCCCTGATAAGTTGCCAGTGGAAGCAGCGCTGAACTGAAAACTCCATTGCTGCTTTTTAAGGTTGTGTAGGGAGGGGAAAAAAGAAAGTCTTTTTAATCCTTAAAACACACTTGTAAGGCTCCTTCAGAGCTGCTCTTGACCTTCAAGCCCAGCAGCTTCTTGCAGCCCATACAATGCTTCCTTGTTTTAGGATCACATGGGTAACATAGGGAGAGGAGCAACCATTCCCTACCCTATCTGGTGCCCATCTTGGTCCTGTTCCAGGCCATGATGAAGATCCTGCTCTGCCTCTGTACACTGGTACTGGGAGGGCATGATGTATGCCAAGGCACTCATACGCCCTGGGACCAACCTCATCACAAGTTTTTACTGTGGCCTTGCACAGGTTCTTTTTTCCATCTCTTTGTCTCAGCTTCTCCTCTTAGCTTGGAGTAGCACTGACCCCTTTGTACCAACCTGTGGGGACAGGGGCTGCTTAAAGACCATTTTGTGGCCAGATGCTGTGCAGACATTTAGCACACTCATGGCTTACAACCTGGGTCAGAGGGATGACATCTTCCCTCTTGTGTCATCTTTCAACCCTGAAAGTAATCTGTGTCTTCAAAAAGAGGAGCAGAGCACGTGATCCTCAAGCTTGTTGTTTAATAGGTGAAACTCTATCAGGATGCTTCGCTTCCTATTTTACACCAGTTTGGTCTTTACCAGTGCGGCCATGATGTTGACCCTCAATCCCTACTTGTCCCTCAGCTCCCTTCCCCTGGGGCTGGGGTAAATGCTGTCTCCACTGTAGTCTGCCTGGGCTGAGCTGGTAGCAGGAGTCTGACAGGACCATTTTGGGGGGCCAGAGGGGAGAGTGTTCTTGTGACCTGTAGCTGCGGAAGGGGCTCTTGGTCACAAGCCCCACAGGTTCCCAAGCTCAACACATCCTCTGGAGCTCCTCAGGAGGGCCCTGGATGAAGAGATGAGCATTGGTGCCTCCTTGCAGCCAAATGCCAGTTGCTGCTCATAGCAGCACAAACCACACAGCTGAAAAAGCAACACTAAAACAGTGAATGGAGCCCAGACAATGACCTGACTAGTGCCTCCTTTCCTGATCTACTGCAAATGCTGAACTGGCAGGAAGGTTTAATTGTTACCCCCCACTCCATACCAGTGATCCAGCTGAAAGGAACTTCTGGGTGATAGAGTTACCCAGAGAGATGTGAGGGGCTCTGCTTGGGCTCTGCCTTCTCCTGAGTGGTGTAAGGAACTGAATCCCATGAATTTTAATGTCTGATGTACGGAGAGTGCCCCTCGTATATTCTAAACAATTTATCTAACCTGAGTGGCTACTGCCTCAGACCCTGGGAGCTGAGCAGGGTCCAGCTCTGCCCTGCAGAGCGTGTGGGGCATTGCCTACGGTCTCAGGCCAGGGCCAGCCCTGTGGGCTGGAGGCAGAAGGCTCCCAGAGTCAGCTACTCTCAGGGTGTATCTTCCTCTGTGTGATGTGTCAAAATGACTAATAAATGCTGTCATGCATGGATTGATTTATTTGATGTGTTTTTCATAGCTGACCTTTGTTCTGAACTGTGTTTTCTTCTCAATCCTGTGTCTTCCTGAGAGGTAGCAACAGCAAAGTGTCTGATAAGCTCTATCCTTCTGTGCTTCCTCCTTCTGCAGTCAGCAGCCAGTCCTGCTGCCCAAGCCCCTTTGCTTAGGTCCAGGGAACTAGAAATGAGAGGGGGCTGATTAAAAAAAAAAAAAGTTTTTGTTTTACCATCTGAATTGAGAGCATGGCTGCTCAAAGGCACTGTGCTTCATAAAGCCAAGACAAGCCTTGCAGCCTGAGCCTGGCCAGGTGCACCCCAGTGACCAAGCCTCTGAGCGTATGCTGGCTTCTACCTGGTGAATGGGATTTGGCCTTTTGAGGCACTGGGCTGGAAAGCTACCGCAGGACTGTGGGCCACACTTCCCACACTGGGAGATGGCAGCAGCCCACACCCTGCCCAGCCTTCCCTCAATGAGCAGGGCCTGTGCTCTGGGCTTCCCAGCAAGGGTGGGTAGGAGTGGAGCAGCACTTCTCCTGGCTTTGGGAAATGGAGAGGCAGACAGCTGAGGTGATGATGTTTAGTGAGGTGGAATAAACTGGCCTCTTTGTTTTCTTTCCTTAGAGATAAAGGGATGGCGAACACATGGGAGTAATGAAGTGACCTCACTCCTGCATGGTGCTATTTGGGCATTTTCTGTGACAGCCATGGTCCTGGTGAGGCAGCTGCTTTCTCCCTCTTCACCCATACCTATGGCTGCTCCAGCAGTGCTCCCTCAGCTGTGCCAGGCACCCCCAAAGCACAAATGCTTTGAAGAAGTGGTACGTTTCCACTATTGCTCTTTTGTGCCTAAGCTGCCTGACATGCTCGTGGTGGAGCTTCAGAGGTGATAGTCTGTGGGATGAGGTCAGCTGTCCAAGTGCCCTCGCTTTGCCAGCACTGCCTCACTCAGCAGAGCAGGGCACTAGAGGCAGAGCTTTGTATGTCCAGAAGGCTTCATCTCTGGAAGAGCTCTTTGCTGCCAGTCCATCTATGCAGGCTTCTAGGTTAGTGTTGTGGTTTAGACCCAGCTGTCAACCAACAGCTGCTCAGACAATGCTCCCTCTGCTCTCCTCAGTGACAGGACAAGGAGAATCAGAAGCGGAAAATGCCAAACTCTTTGGGTTGAGATAAGGAAAGTTTAACAAGAATAACACAGAGAAAACAACAGGATTAACAAGAAAATTAAACCAGTAACATATAAACGCAACTGCACCAAGCAAACCACCAAGACACCATGGCCAAGCAACTGCCTCTTCCTAAGCCCAACAACCCATGCCCAGCTTTGGCTGCAGTCCTACACTTTTATAGCAGGCATGGCATTAGTATGGCATTGAATACCCCATTGCCTGACTCCCTTGTCTGTCCTGTGTGGGCCCTCTCTGCTTCTTGCACAAAGTTAACCCGATCCTAGCTGAACCCAGGACAGGTAGAAAGTATCTTCCATGGGGAAGGAAACACCTCAGCAGAACGAAGGTTTGCTGAGAGTGTCTTGTAGGGACCTTCTTTCCCCATCCAAGAGATATTGCAGCTTTTCAAACGGTCACACCCCTCCTCTCAGAATGAGGGTACTGCCTTCCAACACTGCCAGGAGGCCTCGCCTTGCCCTACATGCCCTACACCCACCCCAGGGAATGCACACTGTGGGCCCAGCACCAGCCCTTTTGCCCTGCTGTTCTCTCTGGCTAAACAAGAAATAACAATAAACTGCCCAGAGCTAGACAGGAGAAGACTTCAGTTTCTCCTATGTTTTATGTTGCTGCTGCTGCTGCTGTTTAGCAAGTTGTCTGGAGTGCTAGCTTCAGGTGGGAGGAAAGCAGCGGTGCTTGCTTCCACATAACAGCATCCTCCTTGCCCAGGTCAGTGCTACTTCCCTGAAGCTTTGTGGAGATAACTCTTCCTGGTACTCTGTGAAGAAAACTCCTTGTGTGTTACTGGTGAGCTGAAACAGCCAACAAGCCTGTTGTGGAGGGGGTGTATCTTGAGGTTTTTATCTATGTTTGTTCTTTTTTAGAGGGCATAGACAGCAATTAGATGTCTCTCTTGTGGAGGAATCATTGCTCAGAGGGAGCTGTGATTCCCGCTGAAGGCACCATTGGGGACCCCTATGCAGCTGAAGCAACCCAGCTTAGGGGTAGCTGGAGGGATGTAGGGATGATATGGGATGCAGGGGAACAGCCCTGCTTTTCTGGCACAGTTAGGGAAAGGGGACTTGCTGCAAGTGAGGAAGATTTCAAGGGCAGGAGAAGACGGAACCCAAGGCTGCAAGAGGTGGTGAAGCAGGGCTGGAGAGCCGGCGGGGACCGGGAGAGGAGAAGGATTTGCTCGGAAGCTTTTCCCCATCATGCAGGCGCGATCAGGAGCGCGGCATCCCCAACCCCGTATGGCCCTCGGCGCTGGGGCCGGCGGGCCCAGCCCCGGGCTGCCCTGGGTGCTCGCAGCCGCTTGGTGGCACCACCGCGCCTCCTCCGGCCCCCTGTCCGGTCCGCCCGCCCGGCAGAGGGCGCTGCCCGCTCCCGTCTTGTCCCGTGGGGTCTTGCCTCAGTGCTGCTGTGGGTCGTGCCGAGCGGATTCGGGCTGCAGCTCTATCCGTGCCTGGCCGCGACCGAGGCCTAAAAGGCAACTAAGAAAGAAGTTAGGTCTACCTCTTATCTATCCATCTGTACTTGAGGCCAGTTTTGAATTTCTCGAGCAGGAGCTTGGATGTTAACACCATAGAATGGTTTGGGTTGGAAGAGACCTTAAAGGTCACCTAGTTCCAACCCCCTTGCCACGGGCAGGGACACCTTCCGCTAGATCAGGTTGCTGAAAGCCCTATCCAACCTGGCCCTGGGCACTTCCAGGGAGTAGGCATCCACAGCTTCTCTGGGCAGCGTGTTCTTGTGCCTCACCACTCACATGGTGAGGAACTTGTTCCTTTTATCTAATCTACCCTCTTTCAGTTTATAACCATTACTCCCCATCCTGTCACTACACTCCCTGATAAAAAGTCCCTCCCCATCTTTTCTGTAGGCTCCCATTAAATACCTGAAGGCCCCTATAAGGTCTCCCTGGAACTGTCTCTTCTCTAGGCTAAACAACCCCCCAGGAGAGGTTCTCCAGCTCCTTGATTCATGAGCCTCCTCTGGACCCACTCAAGCAGGTCCATGCCTTTCTTATGCTGGAGGCCCCTGGACTGGACTCAGTACTCCAGGTGAGGTCTCACCAGAACAGAATAAAGGGGAGAATCACCTCCCTCTACCCGCTGGCCATGCTTCATTTGATGCAATCCAGATGTGATCAGCTTTCTGGGCTGCAAGCACACATATTCAGGTTTTCATCTACTAACACCCCCAAGTCCTTCTCCAGAGGGAAGTGGAGTTCTCTCTAACCACTCATCACCCAGCCAGTATACATGTTTGGGATTGCCCCAACCAAGGTGCAGAACTTTACACTTGGCCTTCTTGAACTGCTTCTAAAACCTGTCAAGGTCCTTTTGGATGGCATCTCTTCCCTCCAGTGTGGCGACTGCACCACGCATGTATGTCGTCAGCAAACTTGTTGCAAACTCCAGCCTTCAGTTTGGAGCCATGGTAAAAGCTAGCATGCACCAAGCAAGAGGAAACAAGTCTCCATTGTATTAACAGTAAGAGACTGGCCAAGGACCGTGTTGTGCTGCTTTTCAGCAGAGAGGAGAAACACTCATGACAGCCACTGAGACGACTCAACTGTTGGGTGCACTTAGTGTTAGCCTTCGCTCCCTTTCCTATGGGAAAATGGATACCATAAGCCATGTTGATGATGGGGACTAAAAGTCTGGTTCTGAATAAGGAAAGCACAAGTAAAAGAGTATTTAGACAAATAAGAGTTTTTCAGACTATCTGCACATAGTGAACTTCATGCAAAGAAATCCCAGAAGTATTGGCTGTTATCTGTGAGAACTACTGAGGGACAGTGAGGTGTGGAAAGACTGTAAAATGCAAACTTTGTAACCCCCCTTCAAAATGGAGACTAGCGTTACAAGTCAGGAACTGCTGACAGCTAAATCCTTTCACCCACCCACCCACCACCCAAAAAATGATGCAACAGATAATGTCACTACTTGTAAGCAGTGAAGATGTGGAGGAGCCATATGGACTTGTCAAGAACAGAGCCTGGTCATAATAATCTGATTTTCCCCTATGACAAGGTAAAGGCATGGTGAAGAAGAGCCCTGGCTGCTATTTCACAGAATCACAGAATCACAGAATATTAGGAGTTGGAAGGGACCTCGAAAGATCATCCAGTCCAACCCCCCTGCTGCAGCAGGATTCCCTAGACCAGGTCACACAGAAGCGTGTCCAGACGTGTTTTGAATATCTCCAGAGAAGGAGACTCCACAACCTCTCTGGACAGTCTGTTCCAGTGCTCTGGCACCCTCACTGTGAAAAAATTCCTATGTGGGTTCACACGGAATCTCCTATGCTTCCTTCAGCTTACAGCCATTGCCTCTTGTCCTGTCACTGGGCTCCACTGAGAAGAGCCTGACCCCATTCTCCCGACACACACCATTCACATATTTAAAAGCACAGATGAGATCACCCCTTAGCCTCCTTTTCTCCAAGCTAGAGACCCAGCTCCTTCAGCCTTTCCTCATAAGGAAGATGTTCCAGCCCCTTCATCATCTTTGTGGCTCTGCGCTGGACTCTTTCCAGCAGTTCCCTATCCTTCTTCAACTGAGGGGCCCAGAACTGGACACAATATTCCAGATGCAGCCTCACCAGGGTAGAGTAAAGAGGAAGAAGAACCTCTCTTGACCTACTACCAACACCCCTTCTAATCCACCCCAGAATCCCATTGGCCCTCCTGGCCACAAGAGCACACTGCTGGCTCATGGTCATCCTTCCATCCACCAGCACCCCCAGATCCCTTTCCCCTTCACTGCTCTCCAACAGCTCAGCCCCCAATCTATAAGTGGCTTTTAAGGATGATTTAAATGGGATCTTGGGTATGTACAAAACCTACTGGATAATTACACCCAGAAAGTTATCTACAGTTCACTGCTGAAAAGGTAGGGGGTCTTGTTGAGTGAAGTTCAGCAACATCTGTTCCGGGTCTGGTTTTATCCAGCATTTCCATTAATGACCTGAATGATGGAGGAGCATTTAGCATTTGCTATATCTGCAGATTGGGAAGTATCCAGTGACAAAGTTACTTGCCTAAAAGGTCTTTAGAACAAGCAGGACTTTGCTTGGTTTGCAGTACCAAGGAAATACTGCTAGGGAGGTACTAAGAACTTGTGAGAGAGAGAGAGAGGTCCTGGAGAAGGTCTGTAAGCCAGCTACTGAATTTTTGCTGGACCAGAAAGCATGATGTCCATGTCCTGGCCTCATGGGGGTGGGAGCTGTATGTGGGAAGCTGCACTGGCTCAGCTCCATCAGGAAGGTAGGTGGCATTTAGAAAGCAAGGGACCTCTTCCAGTGCTCTCTGCCCCCAACTTGCTCACTTTGTTATTTACTCTTTGCCATATCTAGTGTCTGTAGATTTTAAGGTTTTCTCCTAGGTTGTTTTGCTGGTTTTGGTGCCATTGTACAAAGCACTCTCAGCTCGGAGCTGGTGTGTGGTTTGCTATCTGGTCAAGCTCCTCCATGGTGCAATACCTTTGACTGCAGAAACAGACCCTATCATCTTCTCCCTCCAGGACCGGGAAGGAAAAACCCGAACTAACTAACAAGCCTTCAGAGCTGCTGGCAACACACTTATGTGCCTCAGTTGCCTTGTGTGGGTACTGACTACATCTGTCCAGAAATCAGACTGGTCTGGTGCAACATTAGTTAAAATTATTGCATGGAAAACCTCAGTTTGAAAAATCAGCACCTAAAGTGGTTCCTGACTTTTCCCCAGTAGCTCCAACAGGAGATCATGAGAACCATGTGCTGGAGTTGGCCTTTGGGCCTATTTTTCATCAGCTGAATCCCGCAACGGCCAACAGCAGCTGGCCTTGTACACCCCCACCCCAACTGAAACTCATCTTCTCTGTGGGACAAGTAGAACATCTTCACAAGCATCATAGCAACATGGAGAACAATGAAAGCCGCACATAACTGCTCAAGGCAAAGAGCAGATACTAGAGCAGCTTAAAAGGGAAGGAGGAGCTCGTGTTGCTCTTGACTTCAGCTAGAGAAAAGGGGGAATTTGCTTTTCCTCCATAGAAACAGCACCCAAGTGAAAGGGCAGCTGGATCTCACTTCAGTTTCTTCTCCAGGCAAAGCTGTGTCATTATGAGATGCTTGTTCTTCTTTGCCATACTCCCACCTGTGCTTGAGATCAGTATGGAGTGGAGAGGAAGGGTGCCTGAAAAGGGTGTAGGAGAAGAACCAGGTCTGTAAAGAGCTCAGCTCCTTTATCAAGTAGGAAAAAGAGGATTGTGGCATCATATGGCTTGGGTTATTAGGGAGAGGAATTGGACTCATCTGTGAGGCATGCTTAGTGGAGGAGAGGATATTAGAGAGAAGCCCAGGGCTTTGTTTTTTCCTTTAGGGGGAGGAGTCATGGTAGTATGAAGGGAGTTAAGTATAGTAGCACCAAGGCAAAGCATGTGTTCTGTGGGAAGGTGAATAGAGACTCCAGCACAGAACAGCTATTAACCACTGAAGCAACCTCAGCACCACTGGCACCAGGTGGCAAGGTAGGATCCAGATTACAATGAATGGTATTGTCTTGGATGCATTATGTCTGTGTTTTGAATGTTTATGTTTGCTCTTTGAATGCACATTGCAGGTAGGGTTATGCTTCCAGTAGTAGCTGTTTCAGCGCAGGGTATCTTGGCTCCCTCATTTTGTAGCAGCTCAAAGCAAAGACTAATTTTGTTACAGTGAAGTTGGGCAGACATCTGTTACTGCTTTCAGCATCTGCTCACTAATACCTTCAGCAGCAGCTGCTCCCTGTGGAACACACTTTGGCAAAGACTGAGTGGCTCATATGCTTTCCTTGTGAGGGACCTTATACTGTGTCCCAGTGATGATCCCTTTTTAGCAAAGAACTTGCTTCCTCTCTGCATTCTAACAACATTGCAGAAACCTGGTTTATGCCAGGTTTGCTTGTCCCATTCATCCAAGTAAGACAGTTTGTTGTGGTGTGGTTCATTTGCTTTTACTAAGAGAAAAGTAAAATACAAGGGTTGTGCTTTCCCCTAGGAGCATGTGCCTGATGAAGGGGAAAAGACTGCACAGGGTAGGAATGTCCTGATTCTCTACTGCATGTGGGGCTTCCTTAGGCCCTTGAAGGAACCTGCTGCATCCCTCTGTGTTGGCTGAAACAGCAGATCCCTCTGATGTATGTACATCTTGGGAAAGTTACCTCTGTTTTACAGCTCTCCCAACAGAAACTGCTAGCAGGGCAGGTTGCTGCATCTGGCTCCTCCCCTGGGGATTGCTCTTTGGAGTGGGAGTGCCTGGAGGTGCTCCACTGCTCTGGCCTGCGGTGAGTCTAAAGGCACTCATCCCATACAGCAAAACAGAGAAGCATGAGCTATCAGAGGTTAGACCTTCTGTCACTGTGGGTGTGTCTGGGCTTTTACTGTCCCAAGGAGCCACGTGTTTGATTTGTAAGTGAGAAACAGAGATGGCTCCTCCAAACTTCAGTCCCCTGTTCTGACTCTGGCTGCCTTAAGCATCAGCATCCAAGGATGCTCACTTTGGCTTGGGCTGCTGGCACTCAATTTCTGAGTCTTCAGATGCAGGTTCATGATCTCAATAACCAGACAGGCAGAAGCCTTAAAGGGATTGTGCCAACTTTTATTTTATTATCTTTTTTGGAAATGGGATTCGGAGAAGGCAAGGGAGAGAGATGTGCAAAGGGGAGCTGATTGTTGCAAAAGGAGATGCTTTGGATGTATACTGGCAAAGGTGTTCCTGTCTGACTGGAAATGACTGAAGCAGTAAAGCATGACAGGCAGGATGCCACCTCAGTGGATGTGCTTCCTTAATGGGGTTTTTGGTATTAAGGTCTACTTTGTAGGTTATTTCACGTACAAAACAAAAAAGCTTATTTTAGTGTCTATGTATGTATTTGTGTATATATGATATATACACACACATTTTATATCCTTGCACTCCCAGTTCCTAAAGGCTTCAAGTCTGAAGGGCCACGTGTATATATGCATTATGAAGAGAGATGTCAATTGACTGAGATAAGGCTTTCTTTACTAGCTGTGTGATAAGTAAGTGGCCAAGACGTCCTTAATGAAATCTCGCGCATCTGCAGGGCAAAGGGTCAGCTAAGCACTGACTGGCAGCCCCTGCATTGCCCTGTCCCTGGCTGCTCCCTGCAGGGGTGGTATCTGGCTGTTCTGGGGATTTAGGGAGCTCGCTCCTGCAGGGTTCAGAGGGGCAGACTGGAACACACTTGGTTCTGCTGCCCCTGGGTCAGGCATCCTGGACATCAGGGCTTCTGTTTCCCTATGGAGAGTCCAGTAGACTGTTTTGGTTTCTTTACCATGAAGGAGGAGGTTTTGTGGGCAAGAGGGGAAGGAGTTTTGGAGAGGAAAGACAGTCAAAATTCACCATATGTCAGACAAATCTTCATAGAGGTCCGTCTGCCAGCTTGCCACTCTCTCATGTTCACTTTCTTATTGTCGTGTTGACTTTCATTCTCTGCAGGACGAACGCTGTTGTAGGGCTAAAGGTCTCCTTTTGTCAGGCTAAGGTCAAGTCCCTGGTTGGCAGAGGGCAGCCCTTCATACGGGCCTGTCCACAGCGTATTGGCAAGGACTCAGGTTGGAAGCTGCTGTCTGCACCGCTGGGTAGGTGAAGTTAGCATGCTGCTTGGCCTTCAGCCGCAGACTGGCCAGACTGGAGTTGCATGTGTCCCTGTACATGTAGGGGCTGGCTGTTGAGGCATAAGGACAGGCACTGGATGAGACAGCAGAGTTGAGGCTTGGGCTGTTCAGGTTGTTGATGTTTCCCAGGTTGTTGAGGCTGGAGGCCGGTACTCCAGTCACTGCAGAAGGGACCATGGATGAAGGCATGGTCATCGAGGCAATGGAGCTGGGTGGGGAGAACATAGGCTGGGAGGAAAGGGGGCTGACGTTCATGGAGTTGAAAAATGGGAAGCTCTTGGCCGAGAGTGGGCTGGTGGCAAGCCCCTTGGTGGCCCAGTTGTTGTAGGAATAGCTGGAATACATGTCGTCGTAAGGCTGCATCAGTCCGTTGAACTGGGCTCCAAAGCTGTTCTTGCACAGTTCAGCCTGTTGGTTCCTCTCTCGTTTTCTCCATTTAGCTCTGCGGTTTTTGAACCAGACCTGCGAGAGAGAGGGAAGAGGTGGGAATTGCTCTAGGCTGTCCTTGGAAGGGGCCTTGCCCTGGTCTCTTTCCCCAGCAAGGTGAAAGCTGTTGAAGGTCCAGGGATGCTTCCAGGGAGCTTGGAAGCTTAAGCATCAGGAAAGGGTCACAGCTCAGATGTCTGGGCTGCAGGGTCATCTCCCAGAGAGAATGACCACCTAGGATCAAAAACTCAACCACTGCCATTTTACAACAGACAGAATAACCCACCTCACTAGACAAATAGATGCCCTTTATATGGGGAAATGGGAGGGAAATATTTGCTTTCATTTCCAAGTCATCACAGCCCAGGAGGAGGGGTTGGGGTGGTGTGACTTGGGTGCAAAGTATTTGGGGGACGTGATTTGAGAGCTGCTGAGAGGAGAAAATAACCTCTTGTTTTGACTTCGCGACAGGCCCAGCTTGGGGCAGGGCATTAGAAGTCTGTCTTCTAAGAGGAAAATCTGTTAATGTTGGACAGACTCAAACAATATAACTTCCCAGAGCATGGAAGCTGCTGGAAGGCTATTCATAGTGCTGCTAACTCATATTTCTAGTAGCAGAGAGAAGCTCTCATTCCAGCTGGAGCCCTGCCACGCTATGCCTGTGACTGCATAGTGGTTTGGGAACCCCGAAGAGTGCTCTCCAGCAAGGCTAAGGATAGGGGATAAAGGCACCACAAGGAAGGGGTCTGCCAGGTCAGGGCACTCTGCTAGTGGGGCTCTGTGGTGCAGAGCCTGGGCTTTGCATCCCTCTGTGTTATTGCAAGGTGGTACTGTATGGGGAAGGTACCACCAGCATGGGGTATGTGTCTGGATGGATGTGTCAATTCTTGGGTGTAGAGCCTGGTGAGATGTTTTCAACACAGTAGTTTTCTAGTGTTCTTAACTCCTTCCTTGGTTTTGGGGATAGTTTTATGGCTTATATTACAGCCAACTTCCTCCCCGCAAGCTTGGGCCTGGGAAGGTGGGGGGGGCTGCAGTCCTACCCGGACTCGTGCCTCTGTCAGGTTGGTCCAGACTGCAATCTCCTCCCTGGTGCTCATGTCTGGGTAGCGGTTTCTCTGGAAAGTGGCTTCCAGCTCCTGGAGCTGCTGACTGGTGAAGTGTGTTCTCTGCCTCCGCTGCTTCTTCTTGAGCGAGCTGTCTTCAGGGTTGGAGTCATCCGTCTGGTTTTGCTGGGACTTCTCTGTGTCTGTTCCAGAAACAGAAAGATGTGAGAGATACCCCAACTTAACTTGTGCACTTGGATGCATCTGGGGAGCCTGTCCTTGGGGCAACCAGTGCACGTGCAGTGAGGTCCCCCTCTGCTGAGGCCACCAGCAGCTCCAGCTGCAACCACAGGAGTAGTCCTGTCTCCCTCCCTCACCCTTGTGAGCAGGCATTCACCATGCACAAAAACCAATGGCCACTTGATGCAACACAGCTTGCTCTCATTTAACTGCTGTAAAGGATGTTGGCTTCCAAGTGACTGTATTTGGATTTTCCAAACTTCCAGTGTTTAGTTTTCATTTGTCACAGTTAAGATGGGTGATAGTGGAAGAATGTACCCAGGCCAGCAGTCTCCTACTCTGCTTTAAACTCTCTCCCTAAGGGGCCCTTTAGAAAAACTGAATGGAAATTGCCACTTATGACACAGCAAATGATCCAGTACTGGTTTGTTGGAGAAGTGATGGGAAAAGGCAGATTGCAGATGATAGCAAATTGAGGCTTTTAAACTAACTAAATGTGAGGAGTACAGATTTTTTTTTTTATATAAACACCTTCCATCTTCAAAAGAAAATATCACATTTGAACACTTGGGCTATCTATGGAGGACAACTACAGGGACGAAAGCTAGTGCTTGTGTTTAACTCTGGTTGAAACCAAAACAAATCACCACAGAATAAAATAATTCCAGTGAAAATAAATAATTTCTGATGTTTACCTCCTCCTTCCTCTGATCTAGAAGCAAGGTCAAGCAGTTCCAACTGAAAATCAGGTTTTCAGCAGGCAGAGTAGGAAATACCCAGCTAAACTAAGTATAAATTATTGCAAACAGTTGCCAAACTGAAAGAACCTTTAAAAAATCCTGGCATCACTCTGCTGAGATTCAGATTAAAATGACTTCTTGTTTGGTTGTAGTTTATTAAGTGAAAGCTAGCTTAAAAAGGTTTCAAAGACCAGAAAAATTCTAACATGGAACATGTCTTGTACAGCTCCTTGAAAAGCAGAGAGGCAAGAGAATAGTAACCTGGAATACAGCTGGGCAAGATTAAAAAAGGGTTCCTCAAGTGAGATGGATGTGCTCTGGAAAAATATGCCACATAAAAGCCAAATGGAAAAAAGAGAGCCAAAGAGACAGGCTGAAAAGCGTCTGAGCCCCATAAAGAAAGGATTCTGCTGCAGGGTAGTGCTGTGCGCAACAGCAGGTGCTTTAATGTAACACTCCCTTCCCAGGAACCTGGTGCCACTGTGCCCAGGAACCTGTTTCCTGCGGCAGTGTGTTAATTCTGAAACCTCTTCCTGTGGTTCCTGGGAAAACTCTCCTTGCATCTGCATTCCTCCAAAGGGAGCAATGCTGGTGTCACGGAGAGCAGTTGTAGGAGAGGCACTCCTTCTTGGGGGAAGAACTGAGTGCAGTCAGAAAAGGTTTGCTCTGTGGATATGTGACTGAAGCAATGTGGGTTCCTCGCAGACACAGCTCATCAGCTGCCTCTGCTTCTGTGGCATGCTTAATGCTATCTACCAGCAGGAAAGCTAATGCAAAAAGAACAAGCTGGCTATTGCTCACAATAGCAAGGTATGAGCTGGTTCTGCTGAGCAGAAAGGTGCTGTCTCATTCCCGGTGTCAGGTCCAGTGTACACCAGAGTGTACATGTGTGGGAATTCCCAGTGCACTCCCGAAACAGACAGCACCATAGGACCTGAATAATGGAACAGCAGGACCTGGCTGTGGTCTTATGGTACTCTCCTCATTCCCATTAGCAGCTTCATGTGGGGATCCCACGTTCAGCAGAACTCTTGGTATAAGAGTATTCTCTTAATGTGGATCTTTTTTATATTGTTCTTCCAAGGAGATGAATCTGATTTCTCTAGCTCTGTGCTCTAAGCCAATGTTAGAAGAGGGAGATTCCCACGTTATCATCTCTAAAACAGATTAAAAGGGGAGTGATGCCACCATGTCTGAGCTAGTTATTAGGAATGGCTCAGTACAGATGAAGGGACAACATTTGGTTTGTTTGATCATCTGCTAAGTCTGGGTTAATTAAGAGCTCGATGCTTATAGGGGATATGTTCCCACAGGAGACCCTGACAATGCAGATTTTTGAAAGGGCTGCTGCCAAGCAGGAGGCTGTGCCCTAATCAGGAGCTCCTGCTCGGGACTGTTTTTCTTCATGCAGGAATAAATTATACCAAATGAAGTGAAGGTAGCACCAGCTTATGGGCTGCCTCTGAGTCAAAGAGCTCAACATATATCTTGTTTTTGTATTTGTCTTCTCATCACCTTCTGCCATAGAACTTCTCACAGATCTTGTGAAGTCTAAGGAGATGTAGGAATCCTGACTTTGAGCCTGGAAAAGTCTCTACAGCTGCATGTTCCTCTTACTGTCCTCTCCCTTTTTGTACCTGCTACCTGTGACTCTCCTTGAGCATTGTTTATAGGGAGTGTCATCTCCATTTCTGCTTCTTCTCTAGGCAATCCCCTCTGTAAATGGTGCAGAGCTTGTGTTACAGCGGAGACAAAAAGCATGGCAATTTGGGCATCCCGCAGGAAGGATGGACCCTGTAAGTGCCCAGACCTCATGCTGAGGAGCAGAATATGAGGAGATGCAGGGCAGTTCCTCACCTCTTCCCTCCTCATCCTTGCCTTCCTCCTGACTTGCACTGCCTCATGAAACCTAATACAAACCACACCACGCAATCAGAGAACACTCAGGATCTCTGAGAGCTGAGACCAGACAAGCAAGGTTTGTGCTTCCTTCCTTAGGATCTCTTACTCTGAGGATGAAGGAAGCAGAGTCAAGGAGGAGCTGGGAGACTGCTCTCTTGAGAAGAGGCAAAAGTGTTAGAAGTGCAGCCCTACTCCATCCCAGGCAGCCCTCGGCAGCATGCTCTGCTCTGCCTGACACAGGTGAAGTGTGGCTGTCATTGACCTCTCGGTTGTGAATGCACAAGCTGCCAGCCTCTGCATGCAGGTAGAGCTGGCAAACTCCACCTTCCAGAACCATTTTGTTTCTAGACCATTTTAGACAGTGGGGAGTGGTGTAACCAGGCACCTAGCATTTATTGTCAATCCAAAATAGGCTGTGGAATATATCTTGTGCACCTTCACCCATTCAATGAAATTACTGGAGTCATAGCTGGAATTAGCTGCTCATGCCTAATGGAAAAAAAAGTCAGCTTTTAAATTGGCAGTTCTGTGGCATGCCAGGATGGGCTCGATCATGAAGGCCACCTGAATAGAGACGACTGCCATGCAGCCAAAGCAGCTGACAAGGAGCCACTGAGCTTGAGGATGTGCCCAGCTAAGGTACACGTGCAGTAGGGAATTCCAAGGGTGCATTCTCTGACCATAACTACCCTAGCATAAGTCCTTTCATTAAACTTGCTGTGGACAATTTTCATCGGCATCATTATGCTTAGTAGCTTTTGTGCCCAGGTGAGCCAGAAGGCTTTACATGGGGAGCAGAAGACTGTCCCCGGCCCTCGCCTCCCTTCACACTAGTACCAGAAAGGGGCAGCTTTGCATTGTCCTGCTGCATCCAGACCAGCAAAGGATGGAGTAGTCACAAGACAAATGCAAAATCCAGGGGAAGCCTGGATTGGTAGCTGATTTCTGAGCAAGTGTGAACGGTTCCTGGTCAGGAAAGAATCCTCCTCTGACAGGGGGGTTGGACTAGATGATCTTTTAAGGTCCCTTCCAACCCATGACATTCTGTGTGTGATTCTGTGTGATGTTTCTTCTTTAGAGCACAATAAAGAATGCCATAGGCTTGGGGTTTGTTCAGCTTCTGGGAATGGTTGGAGGTACCTCCTTGGGACAGGAGCAGCCTACTGTGGAGCCTTGCACCAAGGCATAGGTGACCAGGCTTTTTCAGTTAAACCACAGGCAAGACAATATTTTGATCCCTTCAGATTGTCTGAGCCTGGAAAGTTCAGCCCAAGTTTAAACCATAGCATGGAGTTTCAACCTAAGCAATTCAGCTTGTAGTACAAGAGGAAACCCAGTGTAGCCCTGGGAGCACTGTAACTGGCTCCTGCAAGCCACTGGCTACCCAGATCCACCTGCAAAGACAGGTGGGAGCCTCAGTTGCATCTTGAGCCTTGCACTCACCACTGTGGTCCTGCCCTTTGCAGCTGTGCTCATGTTGAGGGGTTCCAGAATCCGAGAGAGATAAGGCTGGGCTGCGAGCTTCTGCATCTGCCAGCAGGTTGAAATCCATGGGGCAGGGATGGGTGGCAGAGGAGGAGGAATCTGAAAAATCAGCAGGCATATGGTGATCAGGGATACAAAGTTCTGTGTATCACCTCTCTCCACTTTCTCCAGGAGGGACATGCCAGCCCTTGAGGAAAGGTCTAGTAAAAGCAAAGGATCCTTGGACCCTTTGAGTTTCCTAGCTACAAAATGGACATTCCAGGCTTTCTGCTGAGCTTCCCTATAAATCAAAAGTCATCTAGTGACACTTCTATTTGCAGCCTTCAGAGAAAGATCCTCCAATTTATAGGTGACATTCAGACTGAAATAGCAACACCAGGAGCATGCTGTGTAACAGAGATCTGAGGAAGTGGTTCTGGGCCAGCCAAGGGCTGTTAGCACCTTCCACAGACATCCCACCTCTCCCATACTCCCTGCTCAACTTCCATCCTCTTTCTACCTTGCTTCTCCACAAACCAGTCAAGCTCAAGTAAAGCTGTCCAGAGAGCACTAATGCAAGTGTTCACATGCTGAAGAAAAGCACCCCTATGCTGCAATAAGCAGAGACCCAGGCAATGCAAGCAGACTCCTTTGAGATACATAAGGACTCCTGGAGCCTGAATTAACATGGGAATCGCATTACACACCCTTGGGTGCCTGGGGATGAGTGATCCTGGCTGCAGCAGCAGCTCACTTCCAGCCTTAGGTCATGCTGGCTCAAGGTTCCCTGTGTACCCTCAAGTGACTTTCCTGTGCTTGTAAGACACCTCTCCTGGTTGAAAGCACCCCAGTTGGGGAGCTGGCAGTGCTGCTCCCCACAGCTTCAGGCACCACTGGGACTCCTCTACCACCACTTTGAACATCTTGCTGTCCCAGGACTGATCATTCTCATCACAATCTTCCACAGAGCCTCTGTACCCTTCACCCGTATAGCCCAGAAGAGCTTGGCTGAGAGCACCATTTTGTTCCAAACCACCCTGGATGCTCATGAAGAGGCAGGCATGAAGCAGTAAAAGCTGCAAGCCCAGCCACATCACCTTGGAACGGCGAGTTGACTCTGTGTTAGCCTTTAGTCTAACTTTCAGATCATAGCTCTACCATACACGCAACAATGCATTGCCACCAATGGAGATGTAATGCTTTCTGATGGCTGGACTGCTTTGAGGGGACCACAGCAGCTCCAGAAACTCCAGTCCCTCTACCTAACACTTCACCTTCCCAGCCAGGGAGCCTCTCACTCTAAAACATAACAGCAGGTAATGCACTGTGCTGAGATCTGCAACCTCCAGGTTTAAGGGTGTTTGGACCTAGTGTTTAGGACTTCCAAGGTGCAGGTATAGGTCAGCTGTGAAGAATGGATTCTAGCTGATGAAGAATTCCCTGGCCTCTCAAATCCATGCATAATGGGGACAGAGTCTGCTGAAGGCAGTATTTTATCTGGACTGTACTAGCATTTAGACATGTAAACAAGAGATTAATCATATAGCTGTTGCACCTCCTTTGGAGGTGGATGACAGTGACTAAGAATGTATTTTCAGAGCTGTCTAAAACCTCCTGTCAATTTAAGCAGGGCTGCTGCCAGCGCCCTTGGCAAGCCTAAGCCCCATACCTGCAGTGTGCTTCCCAGGCCGTGGTGAGAGGACAGGGACCCATTTCTAACAGTTACATATCTGGTTTCTGCAGCAGATCTTGCTCACGAAACCCCCAGCAATTTCCCTCAGTCTCTCCTTCACTTGATCTCCACCCTCAGCCTTTTGCAGGCACTGACAAAGCTGACTCAACACTGGCCTCAAACAGCACTCTCCAAAAGCAGCATTTAACGAAGGGAGCTGGTGCTGGTTTCCCCGACCTTTCCCTTGCTTCAAGCTTCTCCTCTCCTGTGGGAGAGAAGTGGCTGGGGGTCCACCTTTGCCATGAGGCTGGTTTCCATTTCCACCTCACAGCTAGCCTGACCTTTGATGTCTGCTGGCTGCGTAAGCTCCTGGCAGCAGTGGGGCACTGCCCTGTTGCTTTTAGCCATGTGTATGTACATGAAGTGATGTGACAGGGGCCGTGTTTTCTTTAATACCTTTGCATGGAGTAGGGGGAGTCCATCTGCTGCTATATTGCCATGGCTTTTAGCATTACTTTCGGAATTATGCAGAAACGCGCAGTGAATTAATTCCATGGATTAAGTCTTGATTAAGATGTGTGTCACTTTGCTGTCTCAGAATTTATTAAGAGCCCTTCTTGAGGCAGCAGCAGATGGAATTTCTGCCCAATGTTTGTAGATGATAATTTCCCCTCTTCTAGGGCCATTTGCATATGATTGCATCTGTCAAGCACAATTTCCTCTCTTTTAGGGCTTGACTCTCTACTGGACTAGATTTAAGGAGGAATTGCCTTGCTGTAACTATAGGGCAGCGTCCTTCTGTGTATAGACCTCTTTGCTTTGAGACTCTTTGCACATCTTGCATTGCTTTCATCTGCAAACTAGAGTGGAGATGGGAAAACCAAGGGGGAGTATTTTACAGTTGGTCCTGCAGATGTAAATGACAACACAAGGTACAAAACTCATGGAAACCTAGTCCCAGTATTGAAGATTCATGCCCCATCCTGAACCACATCAGTACAGTGGTTACAAGGTTGAGCCAAGCTGCTAGCCACAACATAGTGTGCTTGGCCTGCCTCAGAGATGCAGTGGGCACCTAGATTAAAACCAGTTTAAAGTGTGGCCCAGAGTCAAGCTGAAACTGGGACATGCAGCTTAGAACAAGTTTGCTTTTTGAACTGAATTTAAAACTAGGAGGATTTCAGAGAGGACATTTATATATATATGTAATTATAATATGTAATTACATACCTATTGCATGTGCCCTACGTGGTGGCATCAAGGAAGGCCTTCTTAGCTCACTGTGAGCCAGTCATTGAGAAGCAAAAGCAAAGGGAGAGGGGAATTCGTTCAGCATGGTTATGAAGGACCACAGGAAAAAATCTGTAATGGGGCAGCACACGAGCTCTGTTCCAATGTATTTACCCAAGGGCAACTCCATGCAACAGGCACAAAAGGCTGAAGGCATTATTCTAGGTAATACAGTCCTTTTGGAGAGATCTCACTGTAAGCAGAGATATTAAGAAAGTCAATGCTAAACCTTCATGGCATTTCTACTAAATTACTTCTCTGGTCTCAGGGAGTTACTGAAATTGGTACCTCAAAAATGTCTTTAGACAAACTCCAATTTATCATCTCCATCTGAGTCTTCATCTAATCTTTTTTAACATAAAAGAACAGGTATTTTAGAGACAGCTCCTGTACTAGTGTCATAAAGCCAGCCTTGCTCAGAGGTTTCAGTTATGTAAAACTACCCCTGACTCCCAGCCTGCACCAGCACCTGTAACTCCTTCCATCAACATATGTAATTGCTCTCAAGACAAAAGTTTCCAAACTGTAGCAAACACATCTTTTCTTCCAGCTGCTACCTGTGTGCATCCTCTCCTTGGGCTCTCATGCAATGGTGCCAGCAGCCACCTGCACAGGTCCTTTCAGCCAGACAGGGAGCTGCTGTGTCTGCCCCACAAGCATGGTGAAGGGCAGGTGGAAGACAGCAGCTCTGGCTCTAGGCTTTTTGTCTTTTCTCTTTTTGGGTCAGTGCCAGGTTGCCCAAGTCAAGGTTATTTGGGCAGGAGGAGGAGGGCACTTCTACACAAGGAAGGCAACCTTGTTTACCCAAAAAGAGCAAGCAAAAGTCCCTGTGACTTCTCTTTTGGTTCTCAGAAACATGTTGCGCCATCACCTGGGAGTAAATATGCCTTTGCTTGGTTGTTTTGGAGGGGCAGGAAGGAAACGTAAAGGCTGACTGCGAGCGAACTAAGGGAAATTATAGTGGCAGTTTTTGTGATGTGGATGTTGCCTACTAAGGGCTGCTTCCAGATTGACAAGGGTGTACTGCTCAACACCCTGTGCTACCACTGGGGAGCAGGCTACCTGCCAAACATGCTTTGACAGGTTGATCTGGAAGGGAAAAGCCATCTCTTAGGTTGTTTTGATGCTAGTTGGCTCCCCATGGCCATGCATGGATGCTTCAGCAGGGACCTGATACTTGAGGACCATAGGCAGCAGCACACACACCACTGGTAACCCACAGGTAGGAGATGTGGCCAGCTGGCTGGTCTCTCTCTAGCAGATCGGCACAGCCCCATAGACCTGTAAGCTTTCCCTACTGCCTGTGTCTCTGTCCAGGGCCATGGTAGCTGCAGCCTCTGCCTGAGATTGCTGATCTCTACAAGGGGTTCGGTGTTATCCCTCAGGGTAAAAGGTGCTCTGTAATTAGTTGAGGGGGTCGTGTCTTGTCTTTATTCCATTCCCTGAGGTGAAGGTATGATGTTACGCTATATGTCTTAGGTTCAGAGCTGTCTCTTCCTCCTCTATCAATCCCAGAAGCCAAACTGCTGGGAGTAACTAGATTCGTGATAGAGTCTGGCCGATTGCTACACTCCTCTTGTGCTCACGTTCCCTGTGTGCTGGCTTGCGTTTAGCAGACATAAACATTTGGGACTCTATTTAACTGTAAATTTTCAGGAAGATGATCTACCTCTGTACTTTGGTCCCCAGCAGGGGCTGAGCTAAGGTAGAGAAGCCCCTGCCTCTTTCTCTGCCCCAGGTCAAAGGGGAAGGGAGTGAGGTTGTGCTTGTACCCTCTGGGAAGTGTGTTTTGTTCTCCAGATACATGTGTTTGTTCAGGGGATGGTGCCATCAGAGTCTCTTCAGGCTGAGATTTCAAGTGCCACAGAGTGCACAGCACATGAACTGCACAGTGACCCGAGAGCCAGGCTCCCTTCACTGGCCAACACAAGCGCTGTCTGCTAGGGGCTTTTTCTCTGCAGCTAGAAAGCAAAAAAGACAGGATAAAAGACAAGAGTTAATCTTTGTTTCCTCAAGACTATAAAAGTACAACTATGGAGAGACCAGGGTCACCCACTGCTAAACATCTTAGTGTAGCTTTAAGTCTCTAATCTTAATGGAATTGCAGCAGGAACCAAGAGCAACCATTAATCACTAGAAGATAAACAGCAGCAGCCAACCGGTGACCCAGAGCCATTATGAGACAGGAGAGCAAGCTGCCTGCCTCCAAAAATTTCAGGCTGTACAGAGCCCCAGGCTGGCTAAGCAGCGCTTTTGGGTGCATACTCAGAAATGGATCATCGCCCTCCAGCAAGGGCTGAGTCACAGGTTATAATAAACCTTATTTCTCATTTTAGTCCTTGCATTTGGTCATTAACCCCTGAGCTCTGGCACTTGGTGGTTTCATGATGGTGTGTGCTGCTTAGAAGCCTGGAATATGGTTTAGGGTTTTTTCCTTCCCATCAGTAGGAATTGCCAAAGCTCCCTCAGGCATTTGGTATCTTATTGCTGCCAGAGCAAGCTGCGTGGGTTGGCCGACACTGCCCTGCATACAGTGTAGGCTGCAAGAGCAGCGCTGGCAGTGGTGCAGTGCCACACCAACCACAGCAGCCTAGGCCCTTGCTGCCAGGCTTCCTGCCCATATCCAGTGGCACAGGCTGCCTTTCTGAGAAGGGTGTCCAGGCTGTTTCCACTCGTCTCTTTCTGTGCACGGTTCCACAGAGAAGTTCATGATAATGTAAGACAGGGAAAGGATAGGGTAAGTTGCTGTCATTGACTTGGCTTACAATGTAGGTAAAACCACTTGGCTGATTTGGGATGCCATCCTTCATCTCAGAAATAATGTCAGTGAGCCTATCTGAGCTGGTAGAGACAATGAAGCAAAATTCCTTTAAGTGCTTCCAGATCCTCAGATAAGAGGTGCTAGGAAGATGTCCAGCCTTGCTGGACACTGCCTAACGCATTCCTCAGGGGCTGGCAGCAGCCTACAAGGTGAGATCAAGCCACTCACTTCCTCTGCTTCAACAGAACCCTTCAGCTGCAGAGGAGACTAATGGCTGAAACCTCTGCTCTGGGCAGCAAAGAGTTAATAAATCGCCTGTATTCTGGAGGATTATCACAATGAAACGTCCCAAGGATTGACAGCTCCATACTCATGTCGGCAGCAAAAACAGCCCACAATGGAATGTGTCCTGTTCGCTTATTTGATGGGCTGCACCCTGCCCCTGCTCTGCGGAAGCATCCTGATGTAACCATGCCACATACCTAATGCACTGTCTTCTCCAAAGGGTGCAGATCCCCTTGACCTAAAGTGTGGGGATCTGTGAAGGCAGGATGATGCACTTGGGCTTCACTTAAAGCAAGACATTTGCATTAGTATTTCTGGACCCTAGTGTTGCCTTTATCCTACCTGGATAGTTTTTGAAATGGTGCCCAAAATCTGGAAATGAAGAGCTAATCCTAACACAGAAAGGAAGTTCTGCCAGGCTTTCTGCAAAGTTATTTTTTTCCTAAACTAAATGTTCATACTTCTTGCATTCTTGTAAGCATTGCACTGCCAGTCTCACCCTGTCCGACTGGGTTTCCGGTATCCCTTGGACGCTCTGCCTCAGCAGAGCTTTCAGCACCTTGGCTCCATCAGCCAGGACTGGGATTTTCTTTCTGACAGACTATGCAGTTATATTAATAAAGCCATGCTTTGTTATGGCTTATTTTGTTTGTTAGGCATCTGGAACAAAATAAATCAGCAACAGCTCAGTTTTGCCCAAACGAATTGTGATAGCACAAAGTTGCTGGCGTGGTGAGGCTCCACAATGCAGGAGTGCTGGGAGTGAGAGCATGGTCTGCAGTCCTAGGAAGAAAAGTCCTTCAGGGACTTTTTCCCTTTGCTCTGGGGAAGGAAGAAAAGAGACTGATATCAGTAAGAAATTCTGTCTAGGAGAATCTTGCAGCCAAAACAAAGGACCTGCTAAAGCGGAGCACTGGCACTGGCCTGGCCCTGGTGTGCCAGCCCTGCTCATCCTTGTCCTTGTCTGCTTGCATCCCCAGCAGTCTAGCTTCAAAGCCACCCATGGCAGCACTTCAGGATCTGCCTGTATCTGTACAGGAGAAATAGCTGCACAGCTACAGTGTATGGGGGACAGTGATCTCCCCTTGCACTCACAAGCTGAGCAGAAGCAGAGCCAGGAGCGAGACAAGACAGTTGCAAACCAGGATTCAGGGCAGGAACGAGAGGCAGAGGCAGCCTGCCTGCAGCTTGGGGACCAAGCACATGCTGCTTCTGCCACTTGCAAAGGACAGCAGGGCCTAGCATCAGCAGATCGGTATGTGTTGCTGTATTTATCTGGGTGATTGTATGAATTTGACTAATTATTCCAGCAGTCAAAGGAAACTGGCCTGATTCCTGTGGGGGTTGTGCTCACAGCAGCATGGCAGGGTCCATTCTGTATCTCTGTGGCTGTAAAGTTGGCTCATTTTAGGGAGACTCAGATAGCGAGATCAAGGACTGAAGCTCTATGACTCCAGATGTTGTAAATGTAAATGACGCTCACAGTTAGTAAACAGACCCAAGAAAGCCCTTAACCAAGGGGGTGAAGCAGAAGGTTGAAGGTGAGGAAGGATGATGCCATGCCATGGGCATGTCACACCATTATGGCCAGCCGACCTCAGTGCACTGTAGAATTGCCAGCATCCACCATCCAGCAGCACTTCTAGAAATCCTTTCTAGAGAAGTTCAACTTCATTATAAACATTTTTTGTGACAAAACTTTGCAAAACTGGCACCTAGAAAGCAGTTGTGGGTTATTGGGGGGGGGNTTAACCCTGGACAGAGGATTGCAGGGCTGCAAAGGGAAAAGTAACAATGGCTATGGGTGCCCTCATGACCTCACCAGCCGCTATGGCCAAAGAGTGGCTCTGTTGGTTAAGGCAATGACAACCCAGATGCAGCTGGCTTGCTCCGAGGGATGTGTTGTCTCACAGCGCAACCCGCAGTGCTGGAGGGAGCTGATGTCTGCTGCGCCTGGCTGCAAGGTTTCCCGATGATTTGTCCTTTTTTTATCTTTTTTTTCCCCAAGAAATTTGTATTTAATTTTTTTTAAAGCTTTCTGGCAGGAAAACCCTCGCAGGACACAGGCTGCCACGAATAAAACAAGCAGATGATCTCAGCCCACAGTATCCCTCTTCTCTTCATTGGGATATTGCAGCCAGTAGGGCTAGGGCAGGGTGACTCCAAGAGGGATGCTGGAGCTCGCTCCCCCCGACTCTGCCTTTATGGTCCTTGCAACATGCCCTGAAGGTCAGCCTGTTTACCCAGACATTGTTTGAAGGGGGCCGAGGGAGGCTGTTGGGTCTGATCCTGCAGAATTTTGCAAGTGTCCTGTGGTGAAAGGATCAGGCCTGCAGATCGCTTGGTTTTCATGTAGTGTGCCCACAGCCAACAGACAAATTGTGCGTATCGGGGGCCAAAAAGAAGAGCGGCGAGCAGGCAGGGCTGGTAGCCCTCTGGTCCAGTGGTCTTTTGCCCAGCTGCCCCACTCTGGGCTGTGGCAAACCACCCTGTGTCCCTAAATTTTGGGGGCACAAAAGACCCAAGCAACAAAAGCAGCAAAGCAAGAGGTTTGAATTTCAAGATCCCCAAATGAACTATGTGCCGAAGGACTACAAAGTCTGTGTTTCCCCTCTTACTCCCACCAAATCCTTAGTTTTTCCATCTGCTAGAGCCTGCATCTTAAGCAGAGCCTTGGGAGGTAGGCAGTTTGGGTGGGTAGGAAAGCAAACTGCAGAGCCCAAGTTATTCATCCAGCCTGGCCCTCAGGCAGTCCCATCAAAGCGGTTCAGAGAGAAAGGGGATGGGGCACACGGAAGCGAGCTGTCTCAACATATTGCTGCTTGGGTCACACCACCTCCCTTCAACCAGCCGGTCAGCCCGTCTGCTCTGGGGACAGGGACGTGACATCCAGAATACCTCTGCCTCACCTAGCATCCTTTAACAGCTTGCAACAAACCCTACCCGCAGCTGCAGGGTGGCAGGAACGACCTTCAGCCCTCCACCATGACCTCGGACTACAGGCACAACTGAGCTCAAGCACTGGGGTTTCTAAACACTGTTATTAAAACCCACTCAACACAAATACACTGCAAATCCCTTTTAAACGGGACACGAAAGTTGACATTGTTTGTCACTTTGTAATTTCTCCCTGGTTAGTTATGGATCAATACCCAGACTGACTTTTATGGCTCAATTAATTTAGCTTCAAGTTTTAGATTTTATTTTTTTAATCATCCTAGCACATCCAGTCCTCTAGAAAGTCTTATTTATTTTATTTTGGAGGAAAACCTCTGTGACTTTACTTTAAAAAATAACCTTGCAGTAGATGCATACACCACCTCCCCTCCCCAAACGAACAAATAACAACAACAAAAACCACAAACAAACAAAAAACCCACAAGCCCGAAACTAAAAAAAAAATCACCCCCTGACACACAACCTCAACTTGTAAAACTGGAATTTGGGATATTGTGGCACCAAAAATAAAACTAACAGAACAAAAAGGGAATTTCATGTGGTTTTCATTGTCAAGTCTAAGTTCAGAAACAAACAGGAAATAAAAATGGCTAAAACAAAAGAGATTTCTTTTAAAGTGTGGGGAAAAAACCTAAGTGGGGAAGCTGCTTTGTTTAGGAGGGATTATCTGTTTTTCAGAACGAGTAAGTAAAAATGTTCACACACAGACAGGGTCAACTTAATTTACAGTTAAATCCTCATTCTTCTCACTGGTCATTTATCATAAGCTTGTTAAAGAAAATTAGGCTTGCATAAATGGCAGCACTGGAAAGGGGAGAAAAGGTGACACGGTATGAGTGTAGGAATGCTTCCATTTGAAATTAGGATGGGGGAAGAAGGAATGAAGAGGGAGACAGGCAAAACTAACTGAAAACTCTCTGTGCATTAATTTTATTTCATCTTTCTACTTTTTCAGTCTTTGTAGGCAACAATGAAGGCACTGAGCCTTCCAGCCCATGCCATCCCACTGATGCTCCCCAAGCAGCAAATAAATGCATTTATTTAATAAGAGTAGTCTGCAGGATCAGGGCAATGTGAAATAGAGCACTGTATGTGTTATATCCTGCAGACAAGCGTTTCTTAGGCTCTTGGGTTTGGGATTGTGCAACTTGTTTGATAGGGGTTTACAAACAGGCACTTCAATATCAGTAGCTCTGATGGTGATTTTGTGGGGTTAATTCAATGCAGGCAGGACTCAGGTCTCCACATCAGCTAAGATCCCCAGCAGCTACAGCCCTGTTAATGCATCTCTGAACACTTTGAACAGCTGAAAAAATCAGACGAACAAAATTCATAGCAGCTTCTGCAAATTCAGCTCTGGTTTCCCTTCTCTTTTGCACTAGTTAACACCGTGTAAAAATTTATTTTCTGGTGGAGCTGCCATTTGGGAGATAGCAAAGAGAACCAGATTGAGGGTCAAAGGATAGAGGTTGTATTTCTGCATCAGACCAGGTAATTCTGCCAGAGCTCTGCACAACAGGAGTATTTCCCTTTGTGCTAAAGCATCCAGAGATTCTCCTATGAAAAGGTGAAGTAGCTCCTGAGAAGACATCGTAAGGTACAGCTCTTCAGAAATGAGAGCTCCAAGCTTGAACTTGTACCCTGTAAATCGGCAGAACATTTCTTGTTCAGTGTGCAGAGGATTGGCCCTCTTCCCAAATCTGCTGGGCAACACTCTGACATCAGTGGGGAGGGAAGAAATGGACCTCCCTAACTCCCTCCCCATCTCTTTTTAAAGGTTAATCATAAAAGAAATGTTTCTCAGCTTCTGCCCAGCTAGATCTCCTAGCTCCTTCCTGAAAACAACTTTTATTATTTAATTGTTGCTGAAAAACAGCAGATCCATCACTGACCATCCCTGGGGAATTTGTGGCTCTGACTAGGCTGCCCTACCTGTCCTCCCCTGGGGAGGATGAGGATCTCTGCGGGAGATGAGGATTTCAAGCAAATCCTTCTCCCACAGAACCATCCCCTTCTGCACTGAGTCTGGCCCTGGTCCCTTATGCCGCCGAGCCTCTGAAACAGCCTGTGGTCTCCCTTAAATGCCCCAAGGAAGCCCAGAGCTAATAACCAGCTTCATTCAATTCCCAGTCACATTATTATCCAATCTGCCAGAGGCATTAATATTCAGGTGTGAGGCAGGAGGAGGGCAGGGGTGTTGGTGAGCGGCACACAAAGGGGAGGAAGAGAAATGCTGTGGGCTGGCTTCAGAAATCCTCTTTCTGTAGCCATCTGAAACCCCAGCACATTTCAACCAGGTGTTGACAAGAGGTTTTCCTATGGCCTCAGCACTAACTTCAATGCCAGCTGGTGGAGGCTGTCCCCCTACCAACATCAAATACCCAGGCTTGGTGCAGCCCGATGCCCTTGGCCCCAGTAGCGCATGGCAAAACGGTAAGCTTTGCCCTCTCTGCCATCAGGCCCTAAGTAAATAGCAATCTCCCATTTTCAAACAGCCAGATAATCGCTGAGCCTTCCAGGGGACGCCACAGCCTCCTGTTCCTGACCTTTCTCCCTGAGTAGCTCCGTGCTCTCATCCCACTGCTTTCCCAGTGCTGGGCGCACAGCATGAAACCACCAGTTCTCCCCGTCTGGGACTTCGTTCCCAGCCCAGGTACCTCCCCTGTCCCTAGAGCTGGGGCACATGTGTCACATCACGAGACAGACCTCATGTCCCTAGCTCATCTCATCTTCCTTTTGGAGCGGTCTCACAGATCAGGTTTCTGGCTTTTTCTTTTTGGCAGACTCCAAAGTCAGCCTCACCTCTCAATCTCAAGGTTTTGGGTAGCATCTGACAGAGAAAGAAGATGCCACTCTTTTGCCAACTCAGGGTACATTAACCAATACTTTTTAAATCCAGTCACAATTTGCAGATTTATTAATTGCCTGAATTAAGCCCTTTTAGAAACGTAATAGATATTGAGAGACTTGTGATGGTTTCTCTGACAGAGATACGGGTTTTTAAACCAGTGCCTTGGACAGGAGAAAACTCGGGAATATAGGTAAGCTTTCAGAGGGCGAGCCTGGACTGCAGCTCACTCAAACCAAGTAACAGCAGGAAAACACCACCCTTACCCAGACCCCTCTCCAGGCTGCCAGGAAAAGACAGCCCCCCTTGAGGGCTCCCTTTACGAAGTGCATGGTGCAATACTTTACTTAAAAAAAAATATTTAAAAAAATAAAATAAAATCCTGGTACTTTTCTGCAGACTGTGGAGACTGAAAACGGCTACCATGCTCTGCCGGTCCCACAGGAGCCAGCAGGCACCTCTTTGTCCCTCACAGCAAGGCACCATTGGAGCTTGCACAAACACCCATCCCTCTGGCTCACCAACAGGCTAAGGAGCTG
Source organism: Galbula dea (assembly GCA_013399015.1). Classification (NCBI taxonomy): domain Eukaryota; kingdom Metazoa; phylum Chordata; class Aves; order Piciformes; family Galbulidae; genus Galbula; species Galbula dea. The sequence continues at coordinate 591,305 of VWZX01009755.1, forward strand.
GGAGGGAGCGCGGAGAGATAGGGATACACTGGACCCACTGCCAAAAAAAACAGTCCTCTCCTTGTCTTTGGAAGATGGGACAGAAACAGGGATGACACTCATGAAAGGCACCTTACTAAACTGTTGCTTTTAACATCTCCTGAAATTGCGGAGGGGGTAGAGCCATTTAATCCCGAGCATCTTCCAGGCCGCAGGAGGACCCACAGTCGTCTGGGGGGTGCCAAATTTCTCTTTGCCTACAGCATTAACCTCTACCTAGAAAGTCCCCGGATCACGGGCCCGTCGGTCGGGAGTCTGCCTCCCTCTCAGGAGAGGGAATGGGAAGACAGGTGAGGGGCTGAATTTTGCCTCTCTTCACCCGACGGGACAGGTAGGGAAGGCATACAGAACCCCGAGAGCTCCGGCCGGGAAACCACCGACCCCCGCCAGCGCCTCTGCAGGACCCTGGACCAGCTAGAAGGGAAGCCAGCCCCCTCCCAGCCCTTCCCCTCAGCTGTCCAGGCGAGGGGGCGCCGGGAGAGGGGCCGACAGGTGTGCCCCGCTCGGCGGCACCGGGCCTGCCGCCCCCACTCGGGGCCCCCCCCCCCCCCCCCGGCCCCCCCCGCCCCCCCGGCGGG
>VWZX01009755.1:593032-655639 GCA_013399015.1 Galbula dea
CCGCCCGCCCCGTCCAGTACCGCCCGCCCCGCGCCCCGCCCCGCACTCCCACCAACCAATCGCTCTGCGTCTGCTCTCCAAAGCGCCACACCCTGGCCCCCGGACTCGCCGAGGAGAGCGGTAGGTCCCACCCCCGCCGCACTGACCCCGCCCCGTCCCGCTGCAGCGGCCACCGCCTGGGCCGCGCCGGGGCTGGGTGAGCGCATCGCGGAGGGCACTTAGGCGGTGTCTGTGTATGCATAGGTACATTTAGATAGTGTTGTTATCGCTGCCGTTATTATTGCGTTGCCTGTGTGCGTTGTTCACTGCTCGGGCATCCGGTACCCTGGAGCCCTCACGCTGGGCATCCGCTCCGCTCAGTACCGGCGCAACGATCCTGTTCGGGCTTTGCAGATGGAGCCACCAGTCAAAGTTTTCTCGGGGGAGCCAAGTCCGTAGTCAGCTGCTGGAAGCGCTCCCCAGTACGATGGAGTAGCAGTTGCAAGGGGTGCTAATTACTGCTCGCACTGTTCCTCCTCTCGGTTGTACCGAGAGCGCTTCTCTGGCAATACCGTGCCGTTTTTCCCGGGGCACAGTGGTTGCCAGCTGTACTGGAAACGCCACGCTCCCACCCGCTGATGGGTCTCTGGGAAGCCGCATGCTACTTGAAGGCTTCAGCCTGGCTTCTACCGAAGTTCATGGCAAAACCCCTGTGCAGTGGTGCAAGGTGCGATGCCTCCCTGAAACTTCCCTCAAATGCTTGTCCTGCTGCAGGAAACCTTGGACGTGTTTGCACACCCATTTCACGCCCAGCAGACACATTTCCTCTCCCAGAGCCGACAGGGAGAGGTTTGCAGAAGTCGGGCTTAGCCTCTCCGTTCTGCTCTGGGGATGCCCGAGCCCAGAGGAGAGGTTTATCCCTGCCCGGCTCTTACAGATTTGGATGCATAATTCTATGATCTGATTTTCTTGAGGTCATTTCCATGTCAACCCGCCCTCCGATTTATGATGCCAAAGGTCACCCTCAAGCTCTTCCACTGACATGTTTTTGAGATTAGGAAATAATGTTGTGAGAATAGGAGTGAATTGTAACCCTGAGTGATTTACGAGCCGTATCTAGGGAGCCTGCTAAATGCATACCATGGCATATAGATATGTATGGGAAGACAAATGCACACGAAGAAGCACAGGATGTAAAGAGAGGTTAAATAGACCCAGGCATTATGGATTACAGTTCAAACACATGCACAGACATGTTAATTAGGTAGAAATGCAGCGAGTTTAAAAGGAGTCACAATGTTGAGATGTTTATAAGAAATGACCATGTTATTTTAATGGTAGTAATCTGGGGTTTGTGTTTGCCTTACTGCTTTTTGGCTTCCAAAAATGACAGCAAGCTAGACCACATCTTTTTCCAGCCCAGATTTTAATCCACTCCAGCATAGGCTTGTCTCCATCAAGAGAAGCAGACAGAGTACAGCAACACTAGCACTTTCCATGAGGCAGTCTGTCTCTATCACCACATGCTGCAGGGAAACTGAAAACCCTACTCAAGGTCTGCAGCAATGAAGGAACCTTATTTTGGATTGCCTCCCTCTCCCTCCAAACCTTACACTATCACTAGTATAAATACAAAAAATACAGTTAGTGCTTATGCTTTCAAGTAATAATGGAACAAAGGTAATTTTAGCTATTTCTCTTGTGCCACTGGAAATACAAATCAGCACTGTGTAACAAGCTTGTTCTCTGTGCAGCATAGCAGGAAGACTGCTGTTTAGAATATTCAGGGACCTGCATTATGAGTCTCTCATTAGGGCAACCTTAGGGCACCCTTGGTGCAACTGCTGCACTGACCCCTGAAGGGTCTGTTTGGGAGGGAGTACTCTAGCATTTGTGGTTGAAATGTAATAGCAGATCTTGCTGGTTAATGCCACACCAAGACATCTTAGTTGTAGTGCATCTTGTCTTGCCAGCTGCAGAATTCATTGCTGGGAAGAGACTAAGAACCTCACCTGGGTTCAGAAGACAGATGTTACTGTTTTATATTAAATAAAAAAGAAAAGAAAAAAAAAGCAAAAGCAAACTAAACCCAGAGTAAACCTGACTCACATATTGGCAGACAGATGGGAAATGCAAAAGGATGCAATTACTCAGCATTTTAAACATATTTCATTTTGGACCAGCTGAGAAGAGTTTGTTCTCAGAGAAAATGGTGTCACTGTCACAGGCAAATCTGGTCCTCATGCTGGATGGGTCTACTGCCCTTGGAGAGTGGTAGAGTTGTTGATTGTGGATCACAGTTTCCATCTTTGTGTCTTAACTGATCTTTTAGCCATGCTGGGTCCATGCTATCAAATACCTTGAAGATCAGAGCTCAGGCTTGAATTCAGCTTGGCTTCCGAGCCAAAAGGTGGCCTAGGGAGCAGAGGGTAGATTTGATGCATTTGTGGTAGCCAGAACTCCCACTGCAGCATGCTCTTCTGGTTGGCATTTGCCAAGTGCTGTGGGCTGCAAGCCCAGGTGTATCATGTAGCTGTAGTCTAGCCAAGAGGTGACGAAGATATGACTAACTGAGCTTGGGTTGCTCCTGCCAAGAAAGCATGGCTTGCCTCAGCCAAGAAGAGACAATGGAAAAAGTTACATTGGGATGTTCATCAGGAGAGTTTCATGTCACTGGGAAATGCAAAAATGTTCCTGACACATGGGCTACATAGAACAGCTGGCAGGGTATTATAGGCTAAAGAGGTTGCTCTGAAGCTTCAATATTGTACTTCGTATCGTTTCCAGAAAAGGACTTTAATATTTGAGTGTCTCAGTTTATCTCTGTGCCTTCAGCTGTAGGTCCTGGCCTGCGTGTGGGTTGCACCAGATGCAGCACATCAGTTTCCCCTTGGAGAGCCTTCAGCTGGCTTTGGACTGGCCTCTACCTGAGCCTACTCTGAAAAGGAGCAGCTGCTTAGAACCACTGTGTTCAGCATTCAGTACCATTTTTCAGATGCTCAGCTCTGGGGAGCTTGGCTGCAAGTAGTTTCTAGCCATGAAAAATGCTTGTATCTTCTGAGTCAACTCCCTCTTTCTGCCCTTTTTCTGGAGACCTTAATAAGCCTCTGAGAAATAGCAGAAGCCTCCAAGAGGAGAAGATGGAAGTTCAGCCTCTATCACACTATTTAACTTTCTGGAAAATTTCTGGTTTGCATGTGCTGATGGGTCTGATATCTGAGCTCTGTGGATGACTGTGAACTGGCAATGGACTGTGCAAAGTTGGTCCTATCCATGAGTGCAGACTGCAGAGGCAGAAGTGGCTGATGACACAGATTTGTGACAGTCTCATCAAAGGCTCATGGGGGAAAGGCTATTACACTGGCAGTCAGGACCCAAATAAAAGTAGTTGGTGTGCCCCACAAAGATGCTGCTCTTTGCAAGGAGCAAAGGTGTCTCAGGTGAAAGGAAGTAGCTGATCAGGTACCTGCTCAGTGCCTGAGGGGATAATTATTAGTGAGTTTGCAGCCCCCCGTATACTCCTTGTGGGTTGAGGAGAAATACTCAAGATGGAAATTCTGCTGAAAAGCTACATCTTTGCAGTTAGGATAAAGACCAGGTTTCCTGACCAGACAGCAGCAACCTGTGGGGTTTGCATAGCCTGTACTCATCTGATCTTTGGTTTCATTGCACCACATAGTGTGTAAGAACAAGTGCATTATATTGGGAATAAAGGTACAAGTGAGTGTCCCGTGTTCTAGTCCTACACCTGGATCCTTGGGATCCTTGGGTGCAGAGTACTCCACCTTGTCTGCATGTGATCTATACACAGCTGTGCATTGTTGTGGCAAAGCTCTGATTCATCAGGCAATCCAGGCAACCAGGTTTCCTGGCTGCTGCTGAGCTGGGGATGTTGGTGCTGCACCGTCACATCAGCAGGATTTCTGTGCAGCCAGGGCAGTGCTGGCCTGTCTGAGGGCTGACTAACACAATGCTGTAGTGTGTGCAAGTGAACTCTCTTCTCCCCAGGGAGTGTGAGGCTGTACCTTACTGTTTTTCTCTCTAGACAATGCAGTGCTGGATTGTAAGTAAGAATGCAAAGCACATTGCAATGTTTGCTCTTTATTAATGCACTAAGATGCATTTGGGTGAAGCAGAAGGCTCCTGGCTGGCTCAGTTTCAAGCTCCGTGACAGGCTTCCATAAATAACACCTTAGCAGGGTCCGCTTTACCATACTGGACTGGGTGGAAGCGTAAGCCACACAGGCGGTACTGAAAGGGGCAAGAAGGGATGGAATGGGATCCAGCCCCTTTCCTGGGGGGCAGGCAGGCTTCACTGACCTGGATTGAGGTATGCCATATGCAATGGCTGAGCCAGCAACCAAAATCCCCTTCCCTGAGCAGGGAGCGTATGGACAGAGTGACAATGACAAACTCCTGTAAATTTCCAATGGCTGCCGGATACCACAGGGGCTTTAGCAGCTGCTGGATCAGGGCGGAAGAGAAGGGGAAAGCACTAGCAACTAATCTACCTGTTCTGCAAACCTTCGCTCGTTACTTAGGTGGATTTTGCAATCTCTGTGCTCCAGGTAAGTGTTTGACCTCTTGTGTTAGTGCTGATGGTCAAGCTAAAAACTGTGCATACTGTGGCTGCAGAAGACTCTGGGGTGATACATTTTAGCTTCTGAGCCCATGGTTAGGCCACTGGAACATGCTGTTTCTGGTTCCTCTTTTGAGGAATAAATGTGGCCGCTTAATGTAATTACAACTTAAACATCCAATTCCAAAGACTTACAATATGTTGTCAAGTAAAAGCCCAGCTGAAGCAGGTCCCTTGGCCTCCAGCTGTCAGTGCTGGGAAATAACAGCAGTTTCCATCCAAGATATGTTGACACCTGATCAGGCAATATTCAGGAAGCTATTCCTGTGAAGTGGGAAGAATATGGTGATCACCATTTCCAGAGTGTTCCATCCTACAACATACCCACTGGATGTTGGGCCCGGACATGATGATATCTGGCCATCTTTTAGGGTGGCACTAGATTCAGAGTCAGATTTGGGTTTGGCTGGCCAGGGAAGAGTCCTCTTGCATGTTCCCTTGGGCCTTTGCTGGAGAACCTCCCTCCTTCAGCCATGCTGCACCAGATGAAATTGTGATTAGGACAGTGAATTAATCCTTTCCAAACCTTTCACCTTTTCTTCACCTATAGATTTGTGTTTTCCTCACAGAGTGTAAGAGTTTGGGGTAGCTGCTGCTTTGACCACTCTAACACCTGCCACAACAGATCCCCAGGTTGTCCTGTGTACCATAGAGATGTTAGCACTATGGTCAGGTATCTGTAAGAATCTTCTGCCCTCTACCCCAAGTTTAGTTGGCAGAGGCTTAAACAAGTAGCATGACTGCTGTGAATTACTGCCATTAAAGTACACTGCTTTGTCAGTGGGTCATAGAAAGTGGCTGAGGTTGGACCAGCACAAAGAATTCATTGTGCTGGGCTGCACAGTTGCAAAGCTGTGACTGCTCTTGCTTCAAACAGTTGGCCAATAAACTGGCTTCCAAGAACAGTTAAATCAAATTGTGATCCGTGGCTGCCAGGCTAAGCTGGGATGGATGAACTGTGGCCATAGCCCACAGCTTGTAGCCCAACTCGGGCAAAGTATCAGTTATGTTCAGGTTTGAGTAGTCACCAGGTAAGCAGGACCTGATGAGAAAGGAAAAGCTGCATGCACCCCTCTGGGTGCTGTTGTGTGTACTCTTATAACAGATGCAAGCTGTGTTTCATGTATTTGAATTCTCCTGCCTGCCCACCCAGTACCTGTTCTGGGGAAGCTATTCCAGCAACTGGAACAGTAAAACCGTTACCCAGGAAGGTGTCCAGGAGGAAACAAGCTGCTTGCTTGGCATTGGCTCCCAACTGGCTCTGGAAAAGAAACTGTGAGAGGCTGTAGGCTCAAGTTGGGAAACACTTTCAAAGCATGGAGGAGAGGCACTGCTGCAGCCACTGTTTCACGTTGTCACCGAGGAGTGATTGATCCAAGCATTGCTTTACAAGCCCCTTGCAACCTTTCGCTCGCTGTGTTTCTCTTCCAGAAAAGCCTGCAAGCACGCCTCTGAAAGGCCCTTTTGCTCACCCTGCCCAGGTGTCCAAGTGGGCTGGCGAACAGCCGCACGCCCCCACAGCAGACACATACACACGCCAAGCGGCCAGGACGAGGGGCTACCCGGAGGCATCGAGCTTGCACAGCCCAGAGACAGCGCCCGTGAAACACACAACCGTCTGCCCTGATGCCTGCGGAGCAGCCTAAGCAACCAGCCCAACCCACAATGCTTTGCGAAGACAGCCCTTCCTTAGGCCTCCTCTCAACCACCTTTGCGCCCCGCCACCGCAAGACTCCTTCGCGATTGGCCAGGTGTTTTGCTAGTTCTACCCTCTCTCCTCTCATTGGCTTTCTTCCCCTTGTCACTAGAGGGTCCGCCTCCTCCGGTTTCAGACCGTGATCCCATTGGGCACCTTAGGGAGATGCCCTCCGAGTCATGTGCGGGTTGGCTCTACGGGCTGTCCGTCGGTGCAGTAACCAGGCAGCGCGTTGCGGTGCGCATGTTTCCACGTCAGTGAGAGCAGTCTGGAGCCGGTTTCGCTTGCCCGGGAGGACCCCACTCTTGGTGGTCTCGTCGGGACTCGTCGCCGGGAAGGAGAGAGAGAGAGAGAGAGAAAGAAAGAAAGAAAGGAGAAAGGAAGGAAGGGAGGGAGGGAGGGGCGGACAGAAGGAGGGANGTCGGCCCCCGCCCCGACCGCCCTTCCCCGCGAGCGCCGCAGCGAAGCCGTCCCTCTCCGCCGAACAGGACGGGGATAACGACAAGGGGGTGCTGTGGCGGCGGGCTATCCCTTTCCGAGGGGCCACACTCGTTGAGCGGGGAATAGCCGGAGGAGCGGCCTGTACCTGGCTCTATCGGGCGCCCGCTGAGGTCGGCCAGGCACACGGCGGGACACCGGTTTGAACCGTGTCCCCGGCGCCGGGGAGGCGGCGGAGCCCGTGCAAGCGCCCTTAGTTCTGACAGCCGGCTCTGTCTACAGCCTCCCGGCGCCGGGCGGCCGCGCTCCGCCGAGGCGGCGCAGAGCTCTCGGTGGAACCGCCGCGGGGGTCAGCGCTCCCCACGATCCTCCACCCGCAGGCCGGCCAGATGTCTTATTCCTGATCGGGTCTCCGGGACTCCCGGCCACCGGGGCGCACAGCCAATGGCGTTACGGGGCAAGTTCGCCCCGTCGGCAGTGGCCGGCTCGCTCTCTCCCCGGAACTGCAGGGAGGTCGGCTCTGCTGTAAACAGGAGCCGGCCCGTTACATAAATATCATTTATCCAACTGTCCAAAGCCGTCGGGATGCCTTCCTTTTCCCCGGCGACGTCTCCCCGCCTCAGTTCCCCGAGCCCTTCTCTCCCGGACTTTGCAGACAGCTGAGTCGCAGTGCCGTTATTTACAGCGAGTCCCGGCTAATTTAAACAGCCCCAGCCCTGCTAGCCCGAGTGGAAAATGACTAAGTTTAGCAACGGCGAGAGGCTTCGGCAGCTCTTAACGGGAGGGGCCCGCGGCCGCCCCAAAGGGGCGGCAGGGGCCACCGGGCCCTGCGGGGACAGAGCGGAGGAGGTGCCGCGTCCCGCCGCCGGGCGGGCACCGGTCCTGAAAAGTGTGGCCCCGGAACCCCTCGATCCACTCTCTCGCCCCTTGCCCCGGAGTCAGCGAGCCCTAGGCAGAAGAGAGGCTGCTCCGCGCTGCCGGACAGAGAGCCCCCAAGCCGCCCCATCGAGGATGCTCTTACCCTGCGCCAGCGCCGGAAGGGCTGTGGACGTACGGTGCCGCACGCCCGTGCTGGCGCCGAGGAGCTCATGGGGAAAGAAGGGGAGAACCCCGCCTGGGAGGCCGAGGAACGAAGGGGCACTNCTGCCCGCCTGACCGATGTGTGAAGCGGCCGCCGTCGCGGGGAGCAGGCGCCGCCATTTTGGATGCGGGGGTCAGTGCTGGGCGGCGACTGCTTTGCGCGATACTGTCGTGATGCGGGGGCGGGCAGGAGGGAGACTGTGACGGGGGAACCGTGCGGTGCCGGCGAGGGGCGTGGACGGAGCCGAGGTAGCCTCGGGGGCGGGCAGGACGCCGGGGGTAGGCCGCAGCGGACGGGGTGCAGCGGTCCGCGGGGGGTGTGCGGCAGGGGTTGGCAGCCGCCCTGTCATCCCCGGGCGGTGACGCGACACGCGTGACGTCCTGCCCAGAGTGCCTCATGGAGGAGGGGGCGGCTGGGCCGGGGTCTGCCAGGCTTTGGGCAACGACCTGTCGCGGGCTGGAGGCGTAAAGGAAGAGCGCGGTCAAGGCTCGGAGCGAGGCTGGTGGCCGCTCCGCAGTGCCTGGGGGTGCCGGGCACGGGAGGGAAGTGCCTGCCGTGTACTGCAGCTGCACAGGCACACATTTATTGTGCGGGAAGTTAGCTTGCTTACAAATCAGTGGAAACAGACTTTTCCCAGCATATAGCCAGCTTATTAGCTGCTGCAGGACGAAGTCTCAGAGCTAAGTTAGAGTGTACGTTATGAGTTCAGCTGGTACCATGTTTCTTAGTTTCAGCAGTAAGAAGTAATTGCAAGAAGGAAAACCCCCCTCTCCATATTTAAATTAGGTTTTACTCTGCAGCTTTGGCATATAAATGTGAGTTACCTTCTTTTCTTGACTTCTGTGCTCTCACTGTTGCAAATGAAGACTTGCAGAGAAGCCTTGTCCCCCTGTCCCTTATGATGTACTACCACTGTCATGTTACTGCTGCTTATCTTTTAAAGGACATTCTTGACTGTTGAGAATTGCCATGACCGGACTGCACAGTTCCTTGCCATACTTACAAATTAATTTTTTTTTGGTTATTTTTGTCCAGGCATTAGGTGGTAGCCTTTGAAGAAACATAATGCATTCTCTGAACTTTCACTGCATCTGATTTTTATTGCAGCTGTAACATGAAAAACCCAAGCAGGTTAAATTTCCTGATAGAGAGTCACATATCTTCCACGTATGGTTTAGAAGGAAGGAGAGAATCTTTTTCATTGTCAGCTGGACTTCTGGGTAACCTAGGTAGCTCTGAGTTAGGCAGGAATTGTTTGTGATTCATGGACTTGAGTTGCAAAATCTAGGTTAGAGACTATATAGATCAATTGTAAATATGTAAATTTAGGTTAATGGTATGCAGCGATTATGTTGTTTTTTATTATTACTGTTTGCTGGAGTAGTTTCACTGGATATCAGTGAGTTACCATATCTGAAGGCTAAAGTTAAGCATAAGGATAAGTAACTTGATGGAATTCCGCCAGACTTTGTCACTTCTGATACTAACCCTTGCTTGTTTCTAGAACAGTTGTAGACATTTCCCTGTAGGGGAGGGAATGTTTACTTAAAGTATACCCGAGACTTCTTATGGTAATACCCAGGAAAAAATTTGGTTTCTATGCACTGGGATGTTTTGGGGTAGCATGTTCCTGGTTTGTGCAGTGGATTATTGTGTGCACATTAGAGAGAACATTTGCAGATGTAAATCTTGTTGGTGTTTTTATATGAAGATTTCACATCTCATACTATTTCAGCAGTCTTAGAGTAGTGATAATTACTGTCTGTAGAACATTACTGAGGCTTGGAGAAGCATATGAATGTTGGATTATTGTTCTTTTATGACCTGCTCAGACATCTACATTTTTCCACTAGAAGTGTTCCTAACATTGTTATCAGTAAAGCTGTGAAAGCTAACAGCTTCCTTGTTTCTCATGGTGGTCTGGGCAACTGTGTTGCCTTGGTTTGGAGCTGTCGGTTTCACTGTGCTGCTTGTCAAAGTTCTGCACAGGAGCAAAAGATGAGTGCTGGTGTGCAGATTCAAGCAGATGTGTGAACCTACAATGAGAAAGAAGCAGGAGCTTATGTAGGACTAACAGAAGAGATAGAGAGCTAAAAAGCATTTGAAATTCAGTAGGTACCTTTCCTGGTTTTTTTCTGCATAACTCAAGACCACAGAACTTAGTCCATTTGTTTCTGCACTTAGTCCACGATCTTCTGTTTGATTAATGATTGCTTTCAAGAAAGGCATCCAGTCTTGATCTGAAGACATCAAGAGTTGTTGGAACCATGGCTTTGCTAGAGAGGTTGTTTCAACTTTAAATGATCTTTGGCATTAGTAGTTCTGTTAACCTGTCCAATCAATAGTTATATTATTAATATCCCACTCTCTAGACCATACCGTTGTAACTTTCTCTGTGCAGCTTCAGAGTATTAATTCCAATCTGAAAACTTCTTTCAGTGTAGTACATCTATACTGATCAGTTACTGCATGTAATGAAGATATAGTTGAAAGAATGCATACTGAAATTATTTGATAGTTTAAAAGGTGTAGGCTTTGGGAAGTGCAGAGTTTAGAGAAGCTATTTCCATTGCTTAAAATAAACTTTTAAACTTTTACAGGGATGGATGGTATGTTTGGTGAGTTCAGCTTAGAAGGTGCATCTCTGATAGTAGTTGTCTGGCTTTCCTCCCCACCTTGGAATTAAGTTCTGTTTCCTTCTCCAGCACACAGTTGCAAACATTCGTTGTGTGAATGAAAACAGTTGGCTGTGGTTTACTTTGGAATATTTGTGTGCTATTGCTTGGTTACCTGCAAGCTTAAATGCAAAGCAGGATTTCCCCCCATCTGTACCTAGTGTTTGTGGTGAAGTAGGCTGTATGTGTGATGGTCAGAGATCTGTGTGAATTTCTGTCTCCAGTGTGATAGGTTATTTCATTTGCTTTGGACCAGTAAGTGTTTTGGCATTTGTAGAGTGAATTTTTGTACTTCTGAATGAAGTTACATTTAATGGAATCTGCAATGAGGAAAGGAGTGTATTCTCATCAAATCTTCTCAAATGGTTAGCAATGAAAGGATATAACTGCGAAAAAACCCCTAAGATTTGCAGGATTTTAAACTGTTGGGAGAGCCCTGACAAGCAGCATGGATTTTTTTATGCCTTTGTTTGAAAGGATCAGCACATTCATTTTCCCAGCAGGTTAAAATAAAAAGCGGTGTGTGTTGGAGGCTTGTGTCTATTTTCTTCATATTTGCTGCTGGGAGGTAGCACCAGGTTTGGAAACAACTGAACATTGTAAGTCTCCTACATTCAGGAAGGACTGAGTTTAACAAATTTTTCTGTCTTGCTTTTTTAGGTTAAAAGTAGAGGAGAAAATATAGGAGCCCTCAAGTAGATTAAATAGTATGCAGAATAGCATTCAAGCTTTAATCTGACATCACTTTAAATACTGGCAGAACTACTGAGTATCTGTGTACGTGTAAGGCATGTGACACATATGTCTGATATTTGTTTGCATGCTTTTCCGAATCAGGTTGTGGGGAATCTTCATTTCCATGTCAGTTTTCTAAATGCTTGGAATGACACTGCAAAGTTTACATGCTAAATATTGTTTTGTAACAGTGAAGACAGGAAAAGCTTAAGTTTTAACAAATCTGAATGTATGAAGCATTTCCCCCAAAATACTTCTGTGGAACAGAGTTTTGATCCCTGAAACTGCCTATATAGAAATACAGAAAAGATTTGTATTACTGAAAGAATAAATAAATGAAGAATTTTACACAGAAGATAAAATCTCCCATTAATGTCATGTACTAAAATAAAGACAACATAGTGAAGTAGGAAAAAATTGTGATCAGAGCCATTTTTATGCTATGTTTCAATGAAGTCATATAAATAATATACAGAGTAAGTTACTACTGAGGGCAGGAACATCTCTTAAGCATTAGGTACATGAGCAGGAAGAATATTTGTGGTTCTGTTATGTACAGCTACAGAGGGAGGATGTAAACCTTTGTTCTTCAGGGCAAGCTACTTGGTTTGGCAAGCTACTTGTTTTTCTGAATCATCTAGTAGTGAATGAGATAAACTATTGATCTCATCTTTCATGGCAGTTGCTATATTATAAAATACTTTTGTCTTTGCCCCTAGTTTATTGTGTAACACTTAGGAATACCATTATGTATAATTAATCAAATGAAGTAAGGAACAGTTTTGCAGTAAGATTATTCATCCCATTGCAGATGTGAAAAAAACAAAACAGCAAATCTGATGCTTTCCCTTGATAAGTTATCTTTTTCTAATACTTTGCTTTCTTTCCAGTATTTACAGAGTCCTGAAACAAATTAGTGTCTTTCACTCGGAGGACATTTGCATATTTGAAGTGGTGTTGATAATTCAGACATGTTACTTAATATGAAGCCTGACAGGTCCAGGATGTCTCCTCTGAAATTTTTGTGGTGGTGTTTCTGAGACCTGGAGTACTACACCAAAATTACTTCATTCCAGCTTGGTGTTTGCTACGTTATTCTTTATAAACAGTTGTGCCTGATCATTCCCCTCCATTCTTATTTCTTTATGCTTTACTATTTGGGCTACAGCTAGTATAGAGAAAAGTCCTATAGTAATCCACTGTGTTTATTTTTGTCAGACCATTACAAGTATTTCTTACTTGTAAAATTATTCCTTTTTCTCTTTCTCTGGGTACCTCAGTTTAAGTATTTCACTGTGAGACCTCAGGGGTGTACATGAGGGTAAATGTCTGCTTTTAGTTTTATTATTTTTATTCCCAGTATTCCATCTACTTTTGTCTTCAGTTTTTTTTCGTTTCTTTGTGGGATCTTACCCATGACTTTTTTATTTGCCTGCTTTCTTGATAGCTTCTTTTATGACACAAGTATGACATCAGTGTCCGTTATAAATTATTTTGTCAAAATCTGAAATTCAGTGTTTTGTTCTGGCCAGCTTATTCTAGCCACTCTTGCTTACTTAACAGAGTACAAGATTGGCTTTATGTTCTGTGTAGAGCTGCAGGACTTTGCGTAAGTGCTGGAGATGCGTGTGCTGCTGGATTGTGTTGTGTCTGTCCTGGTACCCTAGCACTTATCTGTGAACTTACACAGGCTAGAAAACAACGAGGAATGTGCCTTGTCAAAGTTGTGTCTTGCTTCAAAGATGCCATTTCATAACTGTTAGCTCTCACAGTCTTGAAAGCACACTCTGTGGAAAAGCATCCTCCTTTCGTCTTCCTTTTGACAGGAAACCCTGTATTTGTCTGCCTGCACAAAACACATCTGAAAGTTTCTTGCATCTCTGCAAGGCTTCTGCTTGACTAGGGCCAACTTGATGTTTCATCTGAGGAAGAGAATGATTCTGAGGAGCTGGAGATTAATTTGGATTACCTTTATTTTCAGGGTTGCCAGGATGGTGGATAAGAATATTTATATTGTACAAGGTGAAATCAATGTGGTGGTGGGAGCCATAAAGCGTAATGCCCGATGGAGCACTCACACACATTTGGTAAGTTACTTTGATTTATTGCTACTTGTTCGTGTTATGGCAGAAACCACCTAATTTTAGAAAAGCACCTCAATTTCTTTAGTGCTTGTTACAGTACTTTTATAAGTAAAGTGGGAATAACTTTTGACATTGTTTCGTACTGAGAAGTTTTGGCTTCTTTTGTGCCAGCAACTGTAAAAAGTACAAAGCTGGAAATCTTCTACCTATATACCCTATAAACAAACAAAAAACCCCACATTGTATTCCACATGAGAATCATCTCATTTAGGCCTTCATTGCCTGGTATGTCATAGATTTTGAATATATGGTGTTATTTTACTTAGCACAATGTTTTTTTATTTGTGCCCTCATAGAGAAGATAGTCTTCATTATGAAAGCCATGAAATAAAAATTGGGAAAGTCATTATACATGGGGTATTTTTAAATTTTTCATATGATATCTTTTTTTAGCTCTGTTTTGTGACTCTTAGCTATGTTCCTAGCTGAAACCTGTTAATAGTTTCAAATCTGTTTTGTTAAAAGCCATTAATACAGTGTTTCCAAGTCTAATGATACGTTCCTCAGTTCATGGCTTCCACAGTGTAAATGTGTGCCTGTGGTATGCTGTGTCTGTGGTTCGCTTCAGAATGTCACATAACTGACACTTAATTTCTGTCCAGTGATCTTCTGACACCTGGGAAGAGTCCAGAAGGGTCACTGACAGCATTAAGCACAGAGAGCAAGAGCTTTGTGTGCAAAGTTAGTTTGCTGTCTCCTAACAGGAGCTCCCTGCTGCTGAGATGTTTTGACTGGTAATGGGCTTGAGCCTTCATGTCCTACTACTCTCCTGCGACACCTGCACTGTTCTGCAGCACAGCTGGAGAGGTCACAGTGTAAACTGTTCACATTCACAGTAGCTCTCCCTCCAACCCTGATGGAGCAGCTGTGTTAAACAGCAGCTAGGCAGGCTGGCAGCAAAGTCTTGTGGATTTTTTGTTGTTGTTGTTGTTGTTGAGGTACTGACAGGCTGACTCCTATTCTTACCTCTGCCCTCAGAGTGGTTCCAAAGAATGTTTATTGATGTGGTGATAGGCACAAGTGGTTTCAGTTTGCTAAAGGGCAGGGCCCTTTTTCTTTCTAACGGGCATTTCATCCTTAGAGCTCACTGCCACCCAGTAGGAGGTGTGTATGCTGGTGTACCCAGCTTGGAGAAACTGCTGCTTATCCTTGTTTTAATATTGTAAAAATAGACTAAGGCTAAAGGATGCAGCTATTCATGTTTTGCACTGCAGTTCTTTCTTCAGGTTATTTTAATGGCACCAAATGTCATTGTATTCCTGTTCCATTACAATCTGCATAGATTAACATTATAGCAAATCCAGATGAGCCATTTCAATATGATATGAGGTAGATTTGCTCTGAAATTTATTGAACAATGGAAGGCTAATCAGAAATTCTTGTAAGGACAACAAAACCAAGCTGGAATGCTCAGTCTTGAACCTGTGCTTTGACATTTGAGTAGTATGACATAGGGGAGGACCAGCAGGAAAATAAAAATGCTTCTTTGGATTTTGATGGAGTAAGTGCACTGACAGTGATAAATTCAACCCACAGTACTTCTGTGAATATGAAAGTGAGGTCTTTACAGACCCATTATTAAGATTTGTCCTCAGGAATATGTTTGCCTTATTAATGATTTCCTATATATTACTTATAGGATGAAGAAAGGGATCCCCTGCTGCATAGCTTTAGCCTCTTAAAAGAAGTGCTGAATAATATAACAGGTAAGCTTACACAGAAAATAGTAGGGTTGTGTAGCTGCTAGAGTATATTCAAATAAATGTACAGGTCTACTTGTTTGTCTTATTTACAATCCAGAGGTCATATATGGAATAACAAGAAAAGAGCAAGTATGTGTATAGTTTTAGACAAATAATACCAATGTAAAGTAGCACAAAAATACTACTGCTGCCACTGTCTGGAGAGAGATATATGTGTGTATGTAGATACATTTGTGTGTCTGTGTATGGAAAGACCCTATTTCTGTTTATAAATATGCATGTTCCTTCAATATACTGGAGCTTGTAGTAATGTATGAAATATTATGCATAGTCTTTCTGTGCTTTGTTTATGCTTTCTGATCTATGAATACTGGCAAAAATCTGCTTAGAAAGTAGCCTGTCACTGTGTTCTCTTTTCATGTTCTTTGGTTTGTTATTTTTTATTATCTGTTATCTGTAGTAAGTGAAGCACACACCTCATTTTCCATTTGGGTCTCTTGAATGTTGAAGTGAGAGGCTTACTTTGTGACCAGTTGCCCTGAAAGGAGCTGAAAATCTATTTGGATTACAGAACTAGAACAGAAGGCTGTGATGTGTATTCTGGCAGGTGGATGGTGTGTTTTTGTTGTGTTTTGTTTTATTTGTGGGTTGTTTTGTTTGTGGGTTATGGGGGTTTTTTCCTCCCCAGCCTATCTTTCTCCCCTTTCCCCCCACATTTTGTCTTTTTGTAGTTTCAGGAGCAATTAAGTGTAGCTTAAGTATGTGTTGAGAGTCTGGAAGTGAAGCTAATCCTGAGCTACCTGTTGCATTCTGCTGGTTCTTTCCAGGATTTGTCTTACTGATTGTAATATTTGAAATCAAGTTTTATTTTTGGTCCCTTTATTATAGTGAGTGTTCAGAACTACACTCAACCTCAGTTTTAGGTGGACTTTTTTGCATTTTTAATTGTGAAGCGTGCCCATTCTTGTGTCAGCACTGAGCCTGGAATCCCTTAAATAGTATGTTCCTTAGAAATACAGTAGTGCAGCTTCCAGGCACTGATGAGACATGGTAAAGTCTATAAAGAATAAAGTCTAAAGTGGCAGTTCTAAACCCTTATTCCTTCCTCTTTTTTTGACTGCTGGTAAGTGTAATGCTTTACTTTTCTTTGACAGGTTATCTTCTCTTGGTTGTGAGCAGGACTTTTCTGCAGGTCATGCCATCTTGGGGAACTCCCACACAGCTTGCATTTTGGGATAGTGTCTGTGTTCTGGATGTTATGCTTGTACCCAGACTACATAACAGTCTAGTTCTGTGGTTTGGGTTTCTTTTTGTAAGCTCACTCATCTTCTGAAGGATATGCAGACAGTCACCAGAAGTGTTCTGGAAGGTTTTCTTCTCTTCCTTCTATGAGATAAAATTTTCTTTAAAATAAGACTCCTAATGTTCTTTGCTATTATTGCAAATACCTCTTCTCATTAACAAGAGCAGGGAATGTCAGGGTATTCAAATAAATGCAGTGTGGGTAAATGTCAGGGACTGGCCACTTATCTAGAGTAGCTGGGCATCATGTGCTGTTGACTTGTTGGGGTGAAAAAAATGCAAGCCCACTATCTGTATTGGAGAAAGCAAAGCTTAATGTATTGAGAGATTCAGACACTCCTGTATTAGTCATCATGTAATTGTGGTTCATGCAATAATGACTGCTTGTATAGGATGATAATAGTGTGTTGGTTTGACAACATGGAGTTGTTTCAGGTAATTTCAGCCTCAGTGACTGCTGTTTGCAGGCTAGTGTCTTGAGGTGGAATGTAGCTTTGATGTCCATTTTTTTTTTGCATTTTTCAACATGGACTGGTTCCCAAGCAATACTTTGAACAATATAGAGTCTCCTGCCTTTTAGTCCATGCAGTGAAAAGTCCCAGCTTAGTTGGTTTTTTTTGTGGGTGGTGTTTTTGGGGGGTTTTCTTGCCTAGACCTTCTTTTCATGTCTCTTTCATTAGCTCATGGAAACACATTACTTTTATATTTAAATTTATTCAAGCTGTAATCTTTGACATTTGAGTTAGCTTTTAGTACAATTTTGCATTTATAGTAATATATATTATGTATTTTCTCAATCCCTCAAGAACCCATTTTAATCTGTTCCGGATGCAAATTTCAGGCTGCCTTGTCCCATCTCCCCTCTTGCTCTCGCCCTCCATTCCCCTCCCCCATGGAACATGTTTGATCAGGTGTGGCAGGAATATCCACTGTCAAGCTGCGCCCTTTATATTAGTCAATATTATCCTTCCTTCCCTCCCACTCCCTTCATTCTCCTCTGGGCTTTACCAGTTGATTTATAATTTTGGAATTCTCATCGGAGTCTGTAATACAGTTTGTTCATTATTTAACCAAAACCTGTTTAATGAGCAAAGAGAGGCAATGTAAATGTTAGGCATGTTGCAGTGGAGTACCTTTTGTTCTCCTCTGAGCGACTGGGTATTAACTCTGTCATGACTGTGATGCTGAAATACCCTGGTCAAGGGTATAAAGATGCACCGTATGCCTCCTGCAGCTAAAGATTCCCATTCCAAAGTATTGCTCCTCAAGTGCAACTAAATTACATGTGGTTTATGTGATTATCAAAAGAATAAAAGCTTGTATGCAACTAAGTAGTGGTATCCCATCCCATTGTAATGTCTAAATGGGCTCTTGAAGGAAGCATCTAGAGAAGATGCTGGTGGTCAGCACTAACAAACCCATGATTATGGTAAGAGTACTTAGCAAAGGGCCTTGGACCCGAGTTATGTGGAATGACATTGCTCTTTAATAAAAATTCTGACAGAAACTTAATGACTGTGGCAATTTTATGTAGATTTATAAAATAAGTTTAATAATTTGCAAATGAACAGCATGTCTGCTCTGATCCACTATCTCTTGGTTTATTGCGTGCTATTTTTACAGTTTTATGGGCTACATATATTTTAATTATTAATGATAGTAGTTTCCTGAAGAACAGAAAGGAGAAATAGAGGTTCTGTTATCCTCAGTGATGCATAAGTGACTCCAAGATAAATTTAATAGCTGGATGCATGCTGCATTAAGATAAGCAGTGTAAGCCTAAGTTTGATGTGGTGTCTTGTGTTGCCAGTGCTTAGGAAAAGCAGAAATCCGTGTCTTGAGTTATGACTGTAGGGAAGCAGTGGCTATCAAGCTTTGTCTGTGCATGCAAAATTGAAATACAGCAACATCTTCAAAGGTTATTTTAAAACTGATGGAAACCTTAGAGTTGATACAAGTTTGGATCTGGGGTCACTGTCACCACAACTTCCATTTGACTGCTTTTTAAAGTAAGCTGAGTATCTGTAGTGTGTCTGGATGTTGAAATATTTTTCTTTTTGTTAGTTTTGTTATGGATTTAGGTCAACAAAAAGAAGCTTCTTTTGACATCCAGTGATATCTGAGCATCTTCTCTTTTATGAGTGTTTCCAAATTAGGATGCTCTTGAGCTCACTAGGGAGAGGTTTTATAACCACAAATGGCTGGGAGTATAAATTAATTATAAACCTACTTTTCCATAATCTAAGGAGTAGTGGGTTTCCTTAAATCTTACTGTGGCTGTTGAAGTCTAGAGGTAAGAGCAGGTTCTTCCGTTGTCATTCTCCTCACTGCAGAACTTATGCTTTGCTCTGACAGGGGGTATGAGTCAGCAATTTCTGACTGAAGCGCAGCTTACTGGTGTGTAGGATGGCTTTAGGACAAAAAATGACTGAATACAACTGCCTTTTACAAATCAGCGCTGCAGTGGGAGAAGCAGGTGTTTGTGGAAAGTGTGTGCATCAAGAGTCTATTTAAATAAGGTTTAAACTAGGTAAACACACCTGTGAAGAGGTGCTTGTGTATATTTTAGGTCCATGTGTGCCAAACTGCAAGGTTTGAGTCCTTTTATCCTCTGGTGGTTCAGAGTTAGTGCATTTAAACAGAAGTGGCAAAGTAAGCTGTTAGAAGCACTCTTGATTTCATGCGCATTTATGACATTTTAAATGAATGCTTGTACAGTGGCTTCAGAAGAATCTTTTCCTGGCTTATTCCAGACAAGAAACTGCTGCAAATCTCCATCTTTAGAGGGTTGGCTGGGGCATTAAGAACTGGCTAAAGGTCAAGTGACTGTAACCATAAGAGAATCTTTGCCCAGTGTACTGAGTTAATATAATTGTTACTATAGCCATCAGTTTTCTGGTATGTAGATTTCATTGCATAATCATTTTCTCATGTCTGAGCTCTGGAAACTCAGTTTTTAGGGAAGATCTGATATTCCTCTAAATCAATACAGGAGTTTTATCCTGATTTGGGATTAAAGTCTGAACATTTTTTGGAAAATCTAGTTTTATGAAGTGGTAAATCGGTAGTAAGTATAAATATGTGGTTTGTTCTAAATGCTGTTGCAGTGCTGTTGAATAGAATCTCAGATATTAGTTGTGGTGTACCCAAGTTAAGAAATCAGAAAAAAGATTGATTTGTTTTTTGTGGTGTTTTTTTGCTTCGTTTTGGTTTTTTTTTAAGTAGTAAAATACAATACTTGTTACTTTGGAGATCAGAGCAATGCTGTATTTTATTTATTACTTATCTTGAGTTTATGCAGGAAGTACCAGGACTTATTAGCCAGTAGCAAAGACTCATGAGTAAGCTCTGATACTTCTCCCTTTGTTTGCATTAAAGAACTGAATGTTATCTAGAGCAGACATGAAAAAAAAAATCACCTAAGCTTTTCTCTGTTGCATTTCAGCTCCATATAAAAGATGGAAGACTCACTGGTCTCCTAGATTGTATCTGTCCCTATGAAAACTTAAAAAAAATTACATATATATATATTTTTATTTATTTTTTTTTTTAAATAACAGGTTTGCTTAGTGTTTTGGAAGACCAAGCAACTCAGGCTAACATTTAGCTTTTGTTGCATTCTCTATAAAAATTTTAAGACAAATGGAAAGGGTGTAAGAAGGGTTAGGAAATTGATTGAATATGATTTCTTCCATAACTTTAACTCAGTCTCACGCTGATTAGTCCATATCAAATGACTTGATATAGTGTACGGAAGTGGTAATTAATTTCTCTTAATTTCTGTTACCTTCATACTATAAGAAATACGGAGATGAGGTGACAGCCTTAGTTTGATGCTTTGCTTGCAGGCTGAATCCGAACTCGATTTTTGTGAATTGTGTTCAGATGATGCAATAAAAATTGTCATTTTAAAAGCAAAGTTCAGAGTCTTCACGAGTGCAGGCATCCTTCCAAGTGCACAGAGAATGTAAATGAGTGCAACGTTTTTGAATTCAAGCTGCAGGTAGTTCCGAAAACCCTCTTTGAGAGAGAGTGTAATGTTCTTTTTAATCTCGTTGTAGCATCAATTGATTATCTTATGGCTGAAGTCTTTAAATTTCCTTCAGGTAATATTTCTACTGGTGTTTTTGGCAAAGATTTTCTTGGTGTTACTGAAGAAAAAATAAACTAGACTTTTCCCAGAGGATTGCTAATTTTGTGCTTCACTTTAAGCTGTTTTTTTTCTTGGAGTGACAATAATGTGCCCTAAGAATGGTAGCCGCCCTGGGAGACCAGGAAAGTGAACTTCTCAAGCCCAAAACTAACACCAAAATTGTGATAATGTCACTTAAGGTTTTGCTTATTTTCTGTATAAAGAAAATTTAAATTAAATAAAGAATTTTGAGGAGGAATGAGCTTGATGAAGAATAACTTAATATTTTGAGGCTTATAGATGCACCAAGACAAGCACCGTAATCTTTTCCAAGGCTTTTCTGTGTGTGCAGGACAGCATTTGTGCAAAGTATGTGGGGAGTCAGGTATGGATGGGCTCACTTTGATTCTGTTGAATTGTTCACTGAGCCCTTAAATGTAGATTACTGAATGAAACTAGGACCCCTTAGAAGGGGAAGCTTGTAATTGAGAGATTGTATAACTAGGACCAAACAGGCAGAAAGGGCTAATCTGCGGTTGTGTATCATCCTTAATTTGGTAACTCTTTCTCTCTTGTATTAATCTTCTGGTTTGTGTTTCTGAGTAGTAAGAAACTCGCTGAGTAAGTTCTAAAGAAGTGAAGTGACTCTGGGAATATCTAGAGAAAAGCAAACAAACAAAAAAGCCACCAAAAAACTAACGCAGTAACATGGTCAATACACAAAGTATTTCTGCATTTCTCTTACAGTCGGGCCATCTGAACTGTCCTTCTGCAGTCAAGCACCATCACCCTTGTAATATCACCAAAGCATTAACAGAGTTCTTAGGGTGCAATTTAAGACTAGAGCTTGGAGTTAAGTCTTCCATCTGTGCATGGCTAATGACTGGCAGGTACAGGCAGGAGGTGGTGCTGTTGGAAGGAATTGTTTCCTGACCCCTAAATCCTTAAGGACCCAAGGATTTAGATGGACAAGCACTCCTGGCTGTTGCTTGGCAGAGTTCCTGCAGTGGGCTTGTTCTGTAACACCAGCCTTCTGTTACCACTGTAGGGCTGGGCTCTGAAGAGCTGCCACATGTGCATGATGGGCAACTGACTCTCTCTTGTTCCACGCTTGTTGAGCAATTACTTTCCCACTTGTTGGGCACTCCATTATTTCCTTCAGTTGCTGCTTCTGTGTGAAGTGGAGCCATAAAGCAAATGGCCTAATGTACATACATTATAGGGCAATCATTTGCAGTTTGATTTGGTAGAAAGGCAGTACCAGATGCTCTGCTGAAGTTCAGGTTTCCCTTGAGTCACCCATGGAGATTTTATTCCATTTTTTTTGGATGATGATATCTTTGTTTTGGTCAAGACAGTCTTAAAAGGAATAGTGGCCAATTAAGAGATGTTAAGGCTGTTTGCATTATAGTAAAAACCTTCTGGAAGTAGGAGTGTACATAAAATTGCTGAATTACAGTAGAAGTTTATTAAATCATAGAATCATAGAATATTAGGAGTTGGAAGGGACCCCGAAAGATTATCTAGTCCAACCCCCCTGCCACAGCAGGATTCCCTACACAAGGTCTCCCAGAAGCACATCCAGATGGGTTTTGAATACCTCCATAGAAGGAAACTCCACAACCTCTATATAGCTCTTCTGTGTCATTTTTCCTTCTTTTAACTGTCTTCTCTCCTCACTAAACTGTTGCTGTTTAGCCTGTTAAAAATAATGTCTCAAAGGTGATTTACTTCAAAGAAACGATAACTTGTGTCAGAAAGTGCAGGTGCAAATTTATATAGTCACTTAATATGTAATAGGGCTGCCAAGAAGTATTGGTCATACATACACAACAAGCATACTGAAGTATTCCTCACCTCAAGAGTCTGCAGCTTAAGAGGGTAGAAGCAGAGAGGAGTCATGGAGTATACAAAGCTTTTAAGCACTTGAGGGTTTTTCTTAATCATTACCTCCATTTATCCTTCAAACACACTGTTGGTAGATCCTTAATACAGTTTATAGCAAGATGTCAATTTAAAGGAGGGGGCTGAAAGAAGATTCTATTGAGCAAAATTTCCTTTTTTCAGGAATAGTACAGGCATGCGTTTATGCTTCTTCCCAATAATTAGTGTGGAAGAAAAAAGCCAGGAAGAAGAGAGGTAGAACAGGAGGGATTTAAAGGTGAGTATAAAAGTAGCAGAGTGATGGAGAACATCATTAGTAAAATAGCAAGTTGCTTGGTTAGGGAATGTTACTAGTGAGGGCTGTGCAGTTGTTGGCTGCCTGTTTGAGGTAAACGTGCCTTTTTAAGGTAACTATCTACCTTGTCTACTGTCTAAGTGCTGTGGAACAGATTATTGATGAAGTGGTGGTCGGTTTTGTTTGGTTTTGGTTTTAATCAGGAAAAAATATTTCTTCCAAGATGGACCTCCTCATTGTAAGGTCTTAGCAAAAATTTTGGATGGATAGTCAAAATCTTGCTTTTGTAATTTGCCTTTAGAAAATTATACACGCTAGCACGTTTGTCCAGAAGAGTTCATATATATAGCTTATAATACAGTAGATTAAAGGTAGAATCTGAAGTCTTTTGATGATGGATTCTGAGGTGAAAGAGATGGAAATGTCATGTCATGGGTGATTTTGAAGTTCATCAGTTCCAGTGTTGGTAGTATCAACAGATACTTTCTGGGGAAAAACTTGGGAGTTGAATGGAAATCTGCGAATTCATTAGTAGACTGAGGAAAGCTAAATTGTGAGTGAGTTAAATATATGTAAATCTTTTAGGGAGAATGAATCAGTAACTGTCATCTCAAAATTGTGGGAAATAAAACCCTTGTTTGGAAGGAATGTTTATCATCTAGCTGTAATTATTGTAGAAAATTGGTCGTTTTAGATTAGTATTTTATAGTGTACTGTATCCAAGTGACTTGAAAATACCATTGGAAGAATTAAAGCAACTTGCTCTTCCTTTGAACTCCTAATTATATTTGAACATTTCTTGCTTAGTTTAAGGGCATGGATAGACATAGGCTCATAACCTGAACTTCGTGAAACGAATGTGTCCATGCTCTTTGAATGGTGCAATTGTAAAGTTAAAATTGTCAGTTCAAACTACTTTTGTATGCAAGCACGTTATGAAAGAAAGAGGAGGTGTATGGTTATGTGACAGTTGTGGATTAGGATGAGACATTATGACAAAAAGAAAAGACAATGTGAGATGGATAGAAATGTAAAACATGTTAGATGAGAGCTTGCAATAGGAGCAACAGAAGTAAATTTTGGGGTGATATGGCTTTAGCTGATAGGTTAAACTGTTTCCACAGCAGCTTATGCTAAGGTGTTTTGCACTAGAATCGCAATTACACAGTTGTAATACACAAGGGGTGCATTTGATTAATCCTTGTTAACTGAATATTTTAAATTCTTCAGGGATGGTAGTACTTTGGTTGCTTGATTCTCTATCTGTACCCTAATATAAGCACTTGAAGTTCTAATTTCCAGTTCTATCCTTGTAGCAGTAAGCTGAAACTAACTCCTAGCCATACTGAAACAGTAAGTTACAGACCAGTATTTTAGAAACTGTATGCCTTTTCTTGGTGCAGGAGTCTGAGTGCTTGCATGACTGTAAATAGTTCTCAACATGTGTGCTACTTAAATTAGATGAGAGATTGCAAAACAATGCTGTTCACTTTTGATCACGTTTAACTTAATTCTAGGAGGAAGCTTTTTATGAAAATTTGTCTTTGTACCCCATTTCTTTTCAGAAAATTGTCATTTTTCTTGAAACAGCAATGAAGTCTGCCAAGTGGCTGTTGAGTTAGATTCCATTTATCTCTTGATTAACTGCTTAAATAATTTAAGGGGCAAATTGTAAATATGAGGTATTGTCGAAATTAATGAAGATGTGGTTGTTATCTTGGTCCTGGCACTTTGAACAAGAATGGTTTATTAGATCTGGGTATAGCCTAGGAGAGGGGCTTTATTCTAGAAGTAAAATGAGTGGCAGTGGTAAAATATGGTTGCTTATATAAGCATTTTTAATAACTGCACTTATGAACTTGGATGTTCTTCAAAGCAGGATTAGTCAGTTTATAGTGGCCCATAATAGTTCTGTAATAACTAAGATGGCTGTTACAGCAGCATGAGAGGAGACAGCATGATTTGGTTTTTACTTCAGTCTGATATTTTCACATTTGTTGTTCAGAAATACTATGTTTTTCTTTGGATACTCAGGTATTACTTAAAACATTTGGGTTTTTTAGTGTCTGAAGTGCAAATATATTCAGTCAGTCCTAACAAGCATTATCAAATTTTACTTTTGTGCTTCACCTTTCTTAAATACATTCTTCCTCAGTATGAAATTAGTACTTCAGATGTGATCAGGCTAGTACAGGGAGTGTGGAGAACACAGTCCTGGGAATATTTACTTTGGTGACATTGCTGATGATGACCACAAAGGTGTGGGAGATACATTTGCTCAAATATTTACCAGTCTGTTAAAATATGGTCAATAGGAAGAGACTTCTTAAGTTGAAACAGGAGTACTGTGATATTGTAGGAAAAGTAGCTTTTGAGTTGTCAGAGAGATAATTTCTACACAACGAACTTTTCTGTAAGCATATGACTTTTTTGGGTGGTATAGGAGTCTGAACACTACAGTCTTGAAGGCTTCTGCTTCATTGAGAGCATAAGGGAAGAAACACCCTTTGTTGGTAAAAAACAAGGTAACATTTTCTTGGGGAAAAGGCTTTACAGGAGTGTCGGAAACATAGGAGAGAAATAAATGAAAAGATTTAAACATTATAGAAAGCAATAGGGCAACTTTAACAGAGTAGCTGAATGGGTGTTCAGTAATTGGGGGGGAGGGGAAGGTTTTGTCAGTGAAAAAATATTGCTGAAGAAATTATGACATGGGGAGGAGACTGTCACAGGCATCCTGGAATGCTTGATTTAATAGTTGTTTGGTAACTGAGTCTTAAAACTTCATTTTTTGCAAATTATTTTTCCTCTTCTGCTTTTACTAACACTCTACTAAAAATCTGGAAGTTCATTTTCATTCATCTGCCTTTAAATTGAAGGGGTTTTTGGGCAGCAGTTTGTAATGCTATTCAGTTTCGCAAGCCATACTGGTGCTTGTTCGCATGCACAAGACCCACGTGCTGCAGCGGAAGGTCACACACTCCTTTTCACTCTGCAGGAACAGCAGGTGATGGTACCAGCTGTTCACATCCTCGTATTAGATGCCTGAATTTGAACAGCTGTATGAGGCTGCTAATAAACTCTAACATGTAATGCAGTTCATATTTTGCCCACATTTCACTTGATCCTACTCGGCAGTGGCCAGTATTTTTTTTCTTTTTAATTTCTTTCAGTGCCATTGGTCAGATGCTCATTTTATGTCTTGTTGTGCTGGTCTCCACTCTCTCTTTATGATGTGCCATTTGGATGCTTGAAAAGTGTTCCAGTGGGAAAGGGTACCAGAAAGCATCCAAGTGTACAGGTTTTAAGGAACCTAGACTGATCTCTTTACCAAAGACATTTGAAAATGTTAAAGTTTAAATGCTATAGAGAAAATAATCTAAATTGTTCTAAAGGATGTACTTGTCCTTAAGCAATACTAGTTTTGAATACAAACCTAGGTGGTTTTTTTGTTCATTTGTTTTAGAACAGTGGGTCAAAAGTGCTTTGTTCAGAGGAACCTCTACCTGCATTCAGCTAGCTGAAGAAGTCTTATGTGAATCTGCTATTAAAAGGAAGCTGCAGTGGTTTTTAATTCCACCTCGAGTAATAAAACTGACCTGGCCATGAGGTTTTTTTTCAATCGACAGTTGATTTCAACTTGCACTTTTTATTTAAAAAGCTTATTTGTGACCTGTTAGGACCCTTTGTTAAGTCAGTTAAATACATGGTGGAAAGGTTGAAACTGCCTGTTTGTGCTTTCCAAAAAAGGGGAGGAGGGAGCCAAAGGCAGGACATTTACAGTTTTAAACCCTTTCAGCTCTCAGTTTTCTCAGTTTTTGAAAGCTTTCAGCATTCAGTTCTCCTCTTCCTCTTGCATCACTGATTTAGCTCCCATCTCCCTTCTCTGGAAGACCTGGAGTACCTAGAACTGAGAAACAGCTTGCTTCCAATAACTGACTAACCATCAATGTGGTGATAGTCTTGCTGATAAGATTCTGAGAGTAGAGTTTGGTGTTTTGTGGGTTTTGTTCATTCCTCCTCCCCCCCACTGCTGTAGTTTTTAAATTGCACTTTGGAATTAAAGTCATATTTCCTAGGAGTTTTGAAGACCATCTTTTAAACGTGGAGGTTGACGTCAGGAAGAGAGTTTATTTGGTCCATTGATCAAAGGATCCTCAGGGAACTTAGAAATTCAGCAAGAGCCAAGATGATTATCAGATGTCAGGTGTTAAGTGTTTTATAAAATTATGAAAATAAAAGAACCTAGCTGTGCAGTTAGGATTGGAAGAGATAGCATGAGATCATGAGTATATGCTATAATAGAGGAAGAATGTAACTAACATAGTAAAGTGGCTTAGTTCAGAAGAAATAAAGCTAATTTTTCATTAGATCCTATTCCTGTTGCTCCACAACTTGACTGGTTTTAGCTGATCAGCATTCTTAAATTGATATGTTTTGCTTTTCTTCAACCAAGATGGCACACTTCCCCTCCCGTCCCCCCAGATGAGGACTTGGTTCTCCTGTGGCACATTAGAGCTTTAAGCTTCTTTTTTAGCATCTAGCCTTTTTTTGCAGACAACCTTAGAATTTATTTCTAGACCCCCAGTATTAATTGGTTTAAACAGGCAATTATAAATAACTTTGTTTCAGATTCTTTTTTTTTACTGCTCAGGTGTCTGTCAGCCATACAGAAAGCAGTTGAAGTAAATAATTGTCTGAGATGAAATACCTCTTGTCCCAGCAACTGCTTCCAAAATCAACTGAGAATAATGCTTTACACATTTTGTCTACTTTTACACTAAAGGAAAGCAAGAGAGGAAGCATGGATTAACATGTAGTGATTTCTAGGAGCTGTTCTCTGCTCAGATTCCTCTGTGTTTGGGTTGACTGACAGGGACATGTGGCTCAAGTGCATCTGGAAATATAGCACTGGCAAAATTTGGTTGGGTAAATATAGCAGGAATGGGTTGTCAGGGCAGGAGACAGATTGTTCTGGGAAGGGAAGTGCTGTATGTCTGTTGTCTAAATAACAATTTCCTGTATTTCTGAGACTTACCTGTGTCTTTCAATGTAACTATGGTACCAGCAGGATCGGACACATTTGCTGTGTTCTGGTGTTGTGTGTTTTTGGTGGGAGAGTTACCAGAAATGGTAAAATGGGAAGGAGTTGCTATAGAGAACTTACACCAATGTATCCTTTGGTGTTTAAATGGTAGTGGCACACACTTCATTCTAGTTTCAGCTCTTTTTGAAAATAGGCAGAGGCATGAAATGTGAAAAGCAACTCCCAGAGTTTCAGGATGTGGTAATGCTGAAGAATCTTGACTTTTGCTTCGGTACAAAATTGTTTCTAGACCACATGGTTCCAGAAAACAGACAAACAGAAAACCACCAAAAGCCACCTTGATTGAAAGCCCATATTCTAAAAATTATTTTATTTTGTTGGCATTTGTTACGTAGAAGATGAGCAGGGATACACAAAGCCATTAACAAGACCTTCCTCCAGAAAGAGCTGATTGGCAAAGTCATAAAACTTCTTGAACCATTGTGATGTTGAGTCTTGAATCAACATAGATGATGCTGTTTCTGGAGAAAATTGAACCAACGACATTAGAGAGAGGCCTACAGAAATCTGTGTAAGCATAGGAGGGTGTGGGCTATATTTTATACAGAAAGGCATAGTCGTGGCCAATGACAATTGAAATCTTAACAAAAGCAAGCTGTATGAAGTGGAATAGTAAATTACAGACTTTCTGAAGTTTTATCAAAGGAAAGGTTGGAGGTGACTACAGATTGGAGGGGAAAAAACCCAAACCAAACCCCTATTTGAACGTCAGTGATAGCTGACTATGTTTTTTTCCCTCTCCATAAATCATTGAATAACTTTTTCAATACCACTTGCAGCATATTCTTAGTTCAGTGGGCTGGTTTTTTCATGTGCTTCCTCAAGAGTTTATGGAGGGAGGAACCCCTGAGAATTTTGTGCATGGTAGCTGCCTGTGATTAGTTACTAACTCTAGTTTGTTCTGAGAAGTTGCACGCTGCTTCATACTGTCTGCTTCACACCCTAGTGAGCTCTCAGACTGCTGCCCTGTGCTGTGGCTGTGTCTGGGGTAGGGCTAGCAACCAACAGGTGCACAGCATACCACATGAATGTGGAGGCAGAGATTTTGTGTCCAAGGACATTGGGGGTAGGTAAGTGTCATTGTAAAAACTGTTGAATGAATGCTAACATTTTCATTGAGCACTAAGTCTGTTCTAAAATCTGCCCCAAAAACCTTCTGTATAAAGCTTCAGTTTTTATCCTTGAAGTCTGAAGAGCTAAACTGGTGTTGGAATTTTCTTTAGGGTATAGGAAAACATAGGCAAACATAGTTTGCTTGAGGATGCAACTGATTTAGACGTGAGGCTGTTCAAAAAACTTTCTTCAGTTAGAAGCAGTAGGATAAGATACAGGATTCTGTGGGGTTTTGGGTAAAACCTGCTTGACTAAGTAGAGAAAACTTGTTTTGTCAAGGTACAGTCTCTTCAGAAATATTTGTAAGCGCTCAGAATTATTTCAGTATTTCTTCTGATTGCACCAGGTCCAAATACTGTCTGTGCTGCTTGTCTTGACTTACGGATAAAACCTCACCATTTCTCATTCACAGAGCTGACTTAAGACTTGTTACTTCATTTACTAGCTGTGTTACATAGCACACCCGACTTGTCTTGCCTAGGCCTTTTGCAGTGTAAACCTCAGCAAAAGGAACAGTCCATTAAAAAAAAAAAGTCTATGCATCTCTTATTGTTGCACTGTTGCCTGCCTGACTCTTATCCCAGGTGTTCCAGCATCCAGCAAGTGAGATTTTAAGTCTCTGTTTCTTTTCAGGCTGCTCAGATGCTGTTCCTCAAAGGCCTTTTAATCGAGTTCTTCATTCCATTTTATTTTTCTGTTGCCTGACTCACCCTGGAATAAAACTGAAAGGGCTGAACTTCATATTGCAGGTGAAATTTTACTTCAAAGGACATTTGTGTTGTCTGATCATCTGGTACTGGTAAACTGTTGTTTTTCTGTGCATCAACTGTCAGTATGTATGGCAACTACTTGTCAGGTATCTAGCAACAGAAATTAAATCAAGCATGATATATATTCAGAATGTTATCTTTGCTTATGTGTCTACCAGCATTTTAAAAAAGGATATTGTTCCTTTCCCCAACATTTGTATTTTGTTTTAAAGTGTTTGAAAAGCTCTGCTGTGAACTAAAGGCAAGAAGCTGAGATTATCTACAAAGTATTAAAAGAATCACTGTGATATTAAAAATAATTGCAGTTACTTAAATTTAAAAGACATTTAGAAGAACCAAAACACAAGGAAATTATTTGTAAAGAGCTTTGAAACTGTAAAGTGTTAGAATTTTAAAGTAATTGTAAAGATGTTTAGATGTGATGCATGGTTTAATGGTGGACTTAGCAGTGCTACGTTAGTGGCTGAACTTGATGATCTTAAAGGTCTTTTTGAACCTAAACAAGTCTGTGATTCTGTTATGTGCAGTGAAATACAGAGTAGTATTGGGAGGCGTACAGGGGGGCCTTTAGTTTAAATAAGCATAAGAAATGGGGAATCAAAGTATTAGCAGAATTTAAATTTCCCACAGACAGTGATTCTGAACATGGAGAGATGTGAACAGAAAGCTCAAGTATGCATAGTCAGTGAAAAGTCCTCTATTTTCTTTGACTTGTTAATGAACAAGATGACCAAATGTCTTTAAGGCAGTGAAAGACTTAAAGACTTCTGTTGCTTAATTTTAGTTATTACACACCTCTAGCATGGAGTGGTCTGCAACATTGTTAAGGCAACCAAATGTGGGTTAGAAGTTGAAGCAGGAAGAATAATAGTAGATAATTTGTGGTAGATGAAATTGGAAGGAAAGTAAAGAGAAAAAGATTTGGTGATAAGTGAAAACCAGAAAAATGCTTAGCTTCTGTGATTGTGAAATAGAAGGTTTTGGACCTGCTGCTGTGAGGAAGGCGACTAGAATAGTTAAAACACTTCTACAGGAGCTTTTTATGCAGATAATACTTCTAGAATCACTATTCCATGATAAGAATGGCTTTGTTCTGGATGTGTGTGCATGATGATTTATTCAGGATGGCTGTAGAATTACACGTAACTCTGATCTAGCTGTGTCGATCGGTATTGTCATGTAAATAGGAAGCATTTAGTCTCTGTAAGTATAACTTTTGCATTCTGTAACAGTCACTTGCAGATATCTAGGTAATATTGAAAGCTTGTGGTATTTAAGCCTTATTTAGTGGCAGTAAATGCTGAATTGTTAATCTGTTCTGATAATCTCAGCTGTTTAATTGTATGAAGAGGATAGGTGTTTCATTTGAAACCTTTCAACTGTTTTAGCTACTAATTATGGGACAAGAATGCACATAAGAAGACAATGAAAGGAGCAAGCAGGGACATATAGGTATATAGAATCTGAGTGGGAGCATAGTTAGCTTTGTTCTTGACCTCTTGAATACATTCTACATGGTAAGGTGTATGGGAATTGAGATGACCATTGCCTCTCTGAGATAACCTGAGTGTCTGGTATTTTCTGAGCTGAAATTCATTTTAAAGAAACCTACCTGAAGTATTAGCTTAATTTAATGTTCAGTCTGAGCTCACAAATTTAAACTGCACAAAACTTTATTAGCTACAGCAAGCTGTTGTAAAATATTTATGCTGTAACCTTATTTTTGTTTCTGAGAGAAAAATCACCTATGTTTAGACATAGAAAAAGTGATGAAAACAAGGCAAAACTTGGGACCAGAAGATGGGCCTTTCAGGCATGCTTTATGCATGTGTAACAGAAGTTGCATACCTGCAGAAGCTGCTTGAATTTCTTGTAGAGCGCAAACAGCACTTAGGGCCAAGCGTAAATGCCACAGAAGCTGCTTTGCAAAAAGAGCATGCTTTTCTAAAGTTTGTGTAGCTTTGCCTTCTGTGACTTATTCCCTTTTTCTCTGTTACTTTGTTTATACTTTTTTCTGTGTGTGCTGTCTGTTCCCATGTAAACCCATTAGACTCTAATCTTTCTGTGTCAAACTTTACAACTAATGTAACTTTTCAATAGAAAAAACCCTGTATTTGTCTGACACGGTTCTTCTCACTTCCCGTTCCTTATGTCCCGTTGGGCGGCTCAGCACTGAGGTTTTGTTGGGCTTAATATAAAGGGGCTTTGAAAGGCAGGTGCTTCTGGATTTGAATTTGAGACTGCCAGACATGGAGTGTCATATGTGCTTTATTTTCCCCCTTCTCTGTCCTCTGTAATGCTCTGTAGTCTGTAATAGGTTGAGTTGTAATGTTCATTAAACCATTCCTCACATTCCGTGCTTCGAAAGCTTATCAGGACTGCTTTGATTTAGTTATCTGGAAAAAAAAATAGTTTGTGAAGGTTGCAATGGATCTCTGGAGCAATAATGTATCAGAGATCAGATTCAGATCCCAGTTGTATTATTCCTAGGGATTTATTTGCCTGTGTACACACAGGAACAGAATGATGTATATGGAAGGCTTGCAGAAATGCAAATTGGATGCATTTTGTTGGGACCCGTAAGGGATTTTCACTGCTTCATAATTTTACAAAGGTTTGTTATATATCAGGCAGCCTCTGCCTCTTCTTTAAACCTTTAAATCCTCCCTCTTTTTCCTGTTCTAAAGGTCAGGGGTTTTTGACATCTGTGTGCAGGAGCAAGATTTGTTAAATCCCTTCATTTTTATTCATACAAATATCGGCATTTAGTGAACAAGAGTTACCCCAGGATTCAGAGGCACGTAAAACTCATACAAACCGTCTAAACTTAAATTTAGTTCAGAGATGTATCTCTTCAGGACTGAATCTGCCATCTCAATATTGACCCTTGGCACTGCACAGGGAATGCATGGTAGAAATTGCATCTCTTTGTGTCGTTGAGAGGATGGCTGATGTCCTCATAGGTGCAGAGCTGTGTCCTGAATCTTGTCCTGGGTGCTTCCTGGGTATAGGGCTCAAGGCTGAAGAGCTGTTGTGTCTGTTACATACCACATTTACCCATTTAGCACTAGTCATTTCTGGTGAGACAGCAGAATAGTTCATTTTGAACCTTTTCTGTTCTGATCCAGCCAGTGAAGTAACGGAGTCCCCAGTGTTAAATTCTTGAAGCTGTTTTTAGTTTGGTTTTATACAGTTAAATACAACACAGCTTTGGAAAAGCTAGGTGATGTGCTGCTGATCTTTGGGGTGTGAACTAAGACTAGGTAGACTAGGTGTCACCTTTCTTTAGGGATGACTGGCAGTGGTTTGCTGCTTGGAGGGGTAGTCATAGGCATTATTTCAGTAGCTGTGAAGTCCTTGTTCTTGCCTTTCTTCGCTGTGGATGAAAGTAAAAGGTTTACAAAAGGGAAGCTGCTTTTTTGCTCATAAAGGCAGTTGGCAGATGACGACTAGGAAGTCACACTGTGGTGTTTTATACAATGTTGTAAACCAACCTGTTGAGCAAAATGCTATGCTGGCAGGGTAGAGGTTTTGTTGTGTAATTATCCTTGTAAAAAATTTCTGTCAACATGGAGATAATGGTCAGGGTTCTTGCCTTTTTATCATCTGCTGGACTTCATACTGAGGTGGCTGTGGAGTGGCCATATGTTTGCTTTGTTAAACCCTGCTGTAGGGGTTGATAATTTTGGAGGGAATTGGAGCAGACAGCTGCCAAGGCTGGGCTGGACAGAATTTTGAGTGATAATTTCATCATAGCAGGGTTCTCCAGAGCTAGTCTATCTGCTCCTCAGGCTTACCTGTGCTGTTTACATCTTTCAGCACGTCTGTGCTATTTTTTAATGAGAACTGTGTTCCCTACCACTGTCACTATGTTTATATAAGTTTATTATATGGGTTGTTAGATGTGCAGAAGTCATTCTGCTTTCATAGCATGGTTTGTGTAGTTATGTACAAAGCAGTTTTGTTAACTTTCAGTATGCTAAGTTTTGCTGGTATGATCTACGTCCTCAGACGGTGCAGATATGTAGTATATTTAGAACCTGGGTCTTACAGTTTCTTTCCACTAGTAACACAGTGTAGATAACGTCTATTGTGCTTTCTTCTGTAAGCTTTTTGTGTATTGATGCAAAAGTATGATGTGGGGAGGGGGGTTCTCAAATCTGTTTTCATGACTTAGCACATTTACATTTAAACATTTACTGGGTTTGACACACCTGAGGTAACAGAAGTGGTTAGGCTGTGATCTGGTGTTAGGAAAAACAAACAAAAACATGAAATATTCTAGCACAGATCACTATCAGCTTGCTTTAGTATTAATGCCTTTTAATCTTTTTTCTTTAGCTCTTGCAAAGACACTTCTCTGGAGATACTCTGCAGCTAACAAAGAGTTTCTGTACTGCCTTAGATGTAAATTGGCTAAGTAGGTACAGACTTAGCTGGTTGCTGTTCGCATAGTTATCAGCCTCCTAATGAGGGTGACAGACAATTGTTTTGGAGCCCTGAGGACTGACCTCTGAGTCTGTGCTTGCTTTTCCCCATTTAAAAAAAATCTTGATTCTGACTGTCCTCAATGCCAGGATATGATTTCATTCTTGAGCTTGGTGTTCTGAAGCAGAATGATGATGGTATTCTAGCACTCTCTCTGGTAGCCAAATGAGGTCCACTTAAAGGCTGGCTAGTGAACTGTTTTGGCAGCCACTTTCAATAATGTGTTAACTCATCACCTCTCTTGTGCAAATGGCTTTTGGCTGACAAGTGAAAAAATGTGATGGCCAAGTTTGACTTGAGCTTGACACCAGCAAAAGGAAGCCTGCTGGTCACTGTGCTTAGTGACTGTACTGCTGTGTTTATATCCCTCATTCTTGGAATGGGTAAAACCTGTGTTGGGTTCTGTATTTTCCAAGATGAGGAGGGTTGGGTTTGGGGGCTGAAGAAAAAGGACATAGTCTAGTTTTTCAAAATAACAAGGCAGACAACAGCACCTTGGAAAAAGACCACCTCTGTGGAGGAAGCATGTTCAGACAGCATTGCTAGAATAGCTGAACAGACCGTAATGGAATCTGTTGAAGATTAACCTTGTGCTTTATAGATGAGGCAGGCCTTTAGAAGGGTTTGCCTCAAGTAGCAATTTTAAACATAAGATCATGGTTAATCAGTCAGAACACGAGAGAAGGGAAGTGTAGAGAGCTTGTCCTTTTTGGTGATTTGCACTGAGAGACTTTGGTATCTCAGAGGCTTTTCTTTTTTTTCTTTTCAATGATCAATTTAAGTGTGTTCCACTCAACTTACTGAAGCCTCAGAGAACTGGTGGGAAAGGCCATTTCGTGGCCATTAAGGTAACAGCTAACTAAAAAGACATGAGTAAAATTAAAACAAGGTAATTGCCTTGTGTAGATAAGCTGGCCTGCAGAGCCTTGATTATATATAGGCCAGATGTGATTTGAAATAAGCCATGATAAAGAGATTTCTTCACGGATAATAAGCTGTCAGGAAGCATAAAGGATTAATCTGTCAATCTGTTAGAAAGTGGGATGCTTTATTTCAGTGAGATGCATAATGAAATTTTCTTTTTTGAATAACTTTTTCCTGTTGTTGGAAAATGTTTGGGATGACACCACCACCCATTGCCTCTTGAAAGACTGATGGGAAGGTTTCCTTGGTGTTTAATTAGTGACAGAGGTTGATGACAACTGCCTGACCTGACTCATCTCCAGCTTCTTCTGGTCACTTCTCTTACCTGTTTGGAGATGACTTGCATCTGTTGAAGGCATTTGAAGGATATCCTGTCATTTTCTCTTCCTTTTTGAAATTTCAGCCATATAGATGGATCCTTTCTGTTGTTAGTAATACATGTCTGTAAAGAAGAATGCAGTGTGCAGTCACTATGTAAATTTCTGCTTAAAGGATGATGTGCCAGGATTCATGAACTGGTAAATGACCACATGTAGAAAGGATAGTAGTGAATTTTCTGTTGAGTCACCCATGTAGCACTGAAGGTCACATTTTTAAAGGCTGGGGTTTGGTGGTTTCTGGTTGTTGGTTTGGATTTTCTTTCTTTTTTTTTTTTAGGCTCTATAGTATCAGAAAATTTGATTTCTGTACGTAAATCAAATGATTGGAATGATAACATAATTTCTGCTGCTGTTGCTCGTGTTACCAAAACCAGAGACAAATGTGCAATTCTGGTATCTGTGTGGGCTTTGAAACAACTTGTGGCTGAGAGCAGAGAGGAAGTTATTTTGGGATGAAATGTCATTATCTGTGTAACTCAGACTGGAAGAAGCAGAACCCTGCAAGTTTCCACGTGACTTGGGGCAAATTGTAGTGATTAATAGAAGTCATTACAATGAGCTGCCTTGGAGTGGCTGCTTAGGAGCTGTAAATCTGGCCAGTTAATGGAACTTTAAACGGAGTTTGTCTTATGCCTGGTGTGAAGGAGGGTGCAACTGTTGTCCTTCTTCAGCAGCTTTCAACAATATGCTGGGTGGATAGAGGGTCCCAGACAAATGTAATTAATCAAGTTTGGGGTCTCAGAAGTGTTGACAGAAGCATTGTGTAGGATACAAAACCAGCTTCTGGACTGCAACCACTATATTGCTGAATTAACTTTGAGCAGTAGGGTTTACAAGAGGCTAAATGGCAGTTGCTTGGCAATTGGTAATGCTGTATGGGTTTTTAGTGGTAGTGTAAATCAGATTGGTAGTACTTCTGATTGTGGCTGATGAAGTAGTGGTGAAATGGGGTTTCTGTTCTTCTGTAGCACATTTTAACCTTAGCTGGCTGCTTCTCTGTGTTAGAAAGGAGACGTGGCTGTTTGCTGTGTTGTGCCTCCTGTGGTTCTGGAGGGTGCTTGTAGTTCATCTGCTCTTAGTTACAGCAAACAAAAATTCCAGCATTCGCGGAGGCTATTAATTTCTAGGGTGACCAAATCTGGCTCCATTATTCTTTGTATTTGCTCATGTTGAGTGTCTTCACTCCTTTGATTTTTTAGAAGGCTTGGTGGTATCTGTTTGGGCAGTCAGTATTTGGAGTAGCAGGCATGGAACCTATCAGGCAAATTACTTGGTGCTGGGTTTTGGTTTATACCTTGATAAGATGGAGTTAGATTTGGTGGTTAGGAGAAGCACCCAACTGGCTACCTGGAGAATTTTCTGTTTTACAGAATAGGGGCAGTTTCCTGTTTAAAATTGACATTTGAATTTTAGAAGCTTGTGTATGAGCCACCTTGGAAAGGGGAGTGATGGGAGGTGCTTTTGTTTCTTTAAAGGAAAATCCAGTTTGAAGGCTGAAATGTGAGACCAGTTTGTGTCAGAAAAATACATATTTTACTACCTTACCATTGCAAGTAAAAATTTGTATTGTCTAGTAGTACTGCCTTCCCCATTAGCCCCAAATAATTGTAGCATGTCAGTTTTGTCTGGGCAAATGCTAGCTTTGTTTTTCTGCTTAAGACTAAGTTTTAAACAAAAGGCCAGGATTTACTTGGTTTCCTCTGTAAGAAGATATTCACTACATCCTCTGTGAATGTGTAGGGTAGGGTATTGAGTATAGAATGGACTTCAGAGAATTTATCAGTAAGTTTTTTTTAAAAAATACTGAAATTAATTAAAATTTGAGATTGTAGGGCTTTTGTTGTGAGCTGAGTTGGGTTTTAATGGATTATGACTTTTTCAAACTTAGGAATAGAAGGGAATCTAGCTAGCCTAGGCACAAATGGTAAAAGTATATTTTAATAAAGAAGTTGTCCTATAGAGAGCTGAAATTCTGCAGCCCAAGGTGTGGAAGGTTACAACTGAAATTCTGCAGCCCAAGGTGTGGAAGGTTACAACTGAAATTCTGCAGCCCAAGATGTGGAAGGTTACAACAATGGAAGTCACCTCTTACAAGCTAGAGGTAACCATGGCTTTCCTGTGCAGCTGACTTCTATGCAGAAATTTCAAGTTGGTGTAAAGGAATTTGGCTATACACACCAACAAGATAGGTGAATTGATATTTAGATGAATGGGAATTGGAAAAGTCACCTTGGTGGTCTGTCTTAATTTTCACATTTGAGAAAATTAGTCTAGAGACAACAACATGTAATGCCTTCAGAGGTTAAAAAATACAGTAATACTGTGAACTGATTGCAACTCATACTTAGTTCTGAGATTTTTGTGAACAGCAAAAAGTCCATAATATTGCAATATAGCAAATGGTTCTGTTCTTAGCTCTGCCTCTAATTAAACTTTTCTAATCCTGGAAATTGTCACAGTATACAAATGTTGATTAAACTAATCAGGAGCTGCCAATAATGCAGTCATATGATGTGGTGAATGGAATGTGGCAAATAGCTGATGGGTTGCTCTGAGGTGCATTGGATATGGGCCCTGTGCCTCCAAAAATTAGACAGCCCTATTAAAACAGTCATGCGTTAAATAACACATCACCAGGTCCCTTTGTGTTTCTTTATTCTCATCAGGTGTCGGAAACCATTAGGATCAAAGTTTTCCTCTTCAGTTAGATAATAGGCGTTATGAAGTGGAGGAGAGAGAGGAGAGACTGTGGCCAGCAGTCCTGGTACTGTTTAAGGGTACCTTTCTAATTTCATGGGGCTTTTTGCTAGACAGAATCAGTGGTTTGCCTATGCACAGCTTGCAAGCAATAGAATGAAGTTTTCATTCTAGTCTTGTAGTGTCAATAAGTTGTCTTCTAGCACCAAATGTGTATTAGTAAGCAGACTGAGTAAATGAAGGGTAAAGTGGGAGATGAAGGACAGTATGTAAAAGTAAGGATGAGTATGTACTTTTGTGTCCAAATTAGAATTCTACAGGTGTGTTTTTTTCCACTCTTCTTTTAAGTTTTTTAAGATTATTGGTAAATTAGATGTTCAAATGCAAGTCATGCAGAGGGTACTACAATAATGTGTTTGTTTATGCATGAAAATACCCAGTTTTTTGTTATCTTTGCACTATTGTTGTATTGTGTGCAAGTAATTCCCCCCACCCTGAGTCCCTTTTGTAAGCAATCGCTTCCTGGTAAAAATTTATATATACTTTAAATGTTAATTTGTTTTAAGGGAGAAGGTGAATTTAAAGCACAGCACCTTTTCTGCATAATACCGTGCGTAGATTACCTTTCTCCTGTTTATCGTACTCCATTTGGAAAGTTAGTGTTGAATAATGACGTGTAAATAAAATTCTAACGAATGTATCATTCTTTTTCATTAGGTTCTATCCCTTCCTCTCCCTTAGAGAAGAGATGATGGAGTAGGTATTTGTGGGTCACCAAATTGTACATTAATGCTTTCCTCGACTAATGTCCACTTTGTTTTCAAAGAGGACTGAATGCATTCTTTTCTTAAATATGTAGATGGATTTAACTAGAATTCAGAAACAGATATTCTTCTACTTCTTCCCCATATCTCCAAGCAGTTCTGCTTCTGAACCATGAAGTATTACTGCTCTGATGCTTAGGACTAGTTATCACTCGTACCATGATTCAGCTGCAGATTTTCCTAGGCTAATGGGAGCAGAGTAATTGGGGAGTCATTTTACAGTCTCTGTTTTCTGTTATTGGAGGATATACGTGGATAAAAGTGATGCACATGGAGTGGGTAGGAGATTTTTTTTTTACCAGCTAATTTGTTTTAACTAATAAACTGTGAAGCAGTTGTTTTCCTTATGAAAACAGTTATTCCTCTCTATATGCTTTTGGAGGGAGAAACTATACAGTAGAGGAGTTAATCTCCTGGGAAAAAGTCTCCAATATAGTGGAGTCTATTGTTCTCAAACTGTTGATTATAGTACATTGGGAGTCTGCAAAGCCACATTTACTGGTTTGCAATGGATGCAGAATGATATTTAACAGTGATTTCAATGAAAGTAGGTCACAGGAATCTCGTGGCTAATTGAACTACATTTATTTTAATAATATTATTTGTACTTTAGTAGTTCTCAGAAGCTCTAACTGTAGTTAGGTCAGGTTTTTTTATGTGTTGAGCGTGCATAAACATTTCAGTTAAAAACAGCACAGAGCAGGATAGAGGAAACATTGCTGTCACTTTACAGATGGGGATTGATGCACAGAATTAACCTTCGTGGGTTCCTTAGGAACTCTGTTGTACACACCTGAGAAATTATATTCATGTTTCTTGTGGATCTAATTTGGGGTCAAACTGCAAAGTACCTTTTTGTATGTAGCATGTTGAAGTAAATTGAAATGAGAAGGGATTTCTTTACTGGCAATTTTTGCTTTTCACTTTCTTTTTATGTTTTAACTTGGCCAAATAGAGAGCTAAGAATAGGAGATTAAAATGAAACTTAGACATATGTGCTTCTACGCTCCTCTCTTTCCCTGAGATTGTAACTTGATTTTTGTAGAAAGAGCAACTGGAAGACAGTTACAAGCAGAGAAATTTAGTAACTTTTTGGAATATTGGCTAGAAAGCCTTTAAGAATATTATTACTCCTTGTGGCATCAAGTTTTCATGACAGTGTGGATTTGCCATGTGTCCTAAAACATTTCCATTGTGAAGCACAGTTGTTATTGTGTGTTTCAGTGCAGTCCACCACAAAATAATTTTCTGAACCTTTTGGACTGTCAAACATGATGTGTTGGTACAGCACTGTAGATGCACAATGCTGGAGAAGCAAGTCTCTAAGGATTTGAGCTCCTAAACAGAAGGATGCAGAAGTAGCAGTTCTTTCCTAGCCTTTCTTTGCCTTTGAAGTGGAGATGTGAATGGTGGACATTTCTTTATTATTAGCAGGTTTGGGGCACCATCCATTTTTTTTAGCCATTGGGCATGTTGATCAAAGAAGAAAATGAAGTAGTTCTCGTGGCTGGAAGATGAAGACTGGACTCTGCAACAGCTGTGGCTTCTGGAGTCATTTCCTGCTGTCCAGCTTGTGCTCTGTATTAGAAGATGACAACACTGGGCAAACTTGACTCATGAGCTAAAAAAAATCTAAGGTCGTTCTGGCATAGGCTTTTTGCACTTGTGGTGGGAAGAAAAGTTTTGTGGAGCTTTGACATTATTACTGATAAACTTAGTACTGCAGTGGCTAGATCTGTTTTATTGGGGCCATGTTGCTTGTTTTGAAGTGATTAGTGTGAGATAAAAATAGCATGGTGTACTTGCCTGCATTTGCTCAGTGCTGCCTTGAGGCCACAGACTCACTGAGGGAACACAGGATGGCTGTGTCTTTTTCCTGCTAGATGAGCATGCTAGGTGTCTTGTATGGAGCCCTACCTGACAAGGACAAAATCAGCACATAGCACAAGATGCTGTAAGCATCTAAAATTCTAAATATAAATTCTAACTGACTTTTCATTGGGTCATATCCAGCCAAGGTTAGGGAGGAGGTGGTGAAAAAAAGAAAAGATGCACACACAAGATAAAAATTTCAGGACTGCCATCTGAACCTCTGAAACCACACGTGTAAATTAAAATTCCTTCTCAGCTACTTCAGTGGTCTCTATATGAGTCCACTGCTGAATGTTATATGATAACATATATTGGTGAATGGTGTATGAACGGTATATGATACCAAGATGAAATGACCATTTAGTTTCTGCTATAATTTTTCAGTTGCTATATTGCACTTGGTATAAAAATTAAAGTGCATTTGGTATGAGACCAGTGTTACTTCTAAATTTCTCTGATTTAGACTTTACAGTGGGAATTCAGGCTTAAGATGATCACTCTTTCTCGCTTTTTTTTTTTTTATTTACTTCCTCTGTGAGGCTGCAGAGGACTTTTGATCCTTGTGGTGATTGTTCAGCATTTTTGACCTTAATCACTTGCACACAGAAAAGGAGGAGGTGGTTGTTTTTAGCAGCTATTGCTGTTCTTACTGGCATGTTCTTAATGAGTGTTTGCAAAGATGATAGCAGCTTTGTCAAACAGTAGAGCTGCCTTCTGCTAATGTGGGCATGCATTTGTTAGTCTTTGGAGACTAATGCGTAGCTCAGACTCTAATCATATCTGGTTGTCAAGAGAAAGCTCTATCTGATTTCTGCGCCTGATCAGTCACTGACTGATATGACAGCCCATGTGTCCAAAGTGTTGAGCAGCAGGTAAGTGCTGACACTTTGATTGGACAGGCCACAGTTTGGGGATTGACAGCAATGTCTGCAATGACGTTGGAAGAGCAGCCAAGAATTTACTTTCAGTGGACAAATGGGATTAGTTACTATGTTTAGCTGACATTAAGCTATAAATTATCTGAAAGGTGGAAAGAGATTCCACTCGGAGTTCATGTAGAATTTCCATTTACTGATCTGGTTGCACTGGATCTGAATGTTTACAGGGGTCTTCCTATACTGTGTTGTATGTTTTGATGGAGGTTCTTAGTACTTAATTTGTTACACTGTTCAAAAAACCCGGTTAGAAATTTGGCCTAGTCATACCAGATGCTGTCTAAAGCCATAAATTCAAGCCCTGAGGAATGTACGTTATATTGCCCTTGTTCTGAAAGCAGTCGGGTATTTGCTTAAAATTAGGCTGATGCGTATTTGTGTTGAGAGGGTGGCGGAGTTTCCATTTATTGATAATTTAATGTTTAGTAGCTGTTTCATCTAATTCTTCTGTTTTCAACATACTTGCATCTGCATATTTATTGCAGTTACTCTTAGGTTCTTTTCAGAAGTGGCGAACAGTTTGCCTCACAACTCTCTGTTGAGAAGATGGATGGCCATTGGTGCTGTGTGGGCCTCTCTGGTCGTAGATACCAACTTTTAAGAAATTCTCAGCACTGAGTCACTCTTTATCTTGTTAGTGCAATTACCAGTCTCAGCAGTCCAGCTTGAGTTTTAGGGGGTTTTATGCCTCATATCCAGCCTCCATTCTCAGCAAAAGTCAGTCATTATCTATTAAGATAAAGTGTTCAAAGCAAGTATAGCAGAGCTAGCATCTTGTAGGTATCACAAGAGCTCGCCTTTTATTACAATCTCTAGATGACAATTGTCTTTTTCAGGTTGTAGACTTTTGCTTCTTAATTCACAATTTATGCAATTCACAAATGTCGGTAGTTATTTTTCTCTTGTCTAATAGGTTATATTTTATTCACTTAAGTGACCTCAATCAGCAAAGTTTGGTATTGCTTTTTAAATTTTGTATTTTGGCCATAACTAGCTCTGATAGAAAATAAAGATATTCTAGTCTCTGAAGAATAGGCGGTAAATATAAATTAACCGTTAGCTTTAATACAAAAAGATGTTTTGTTAATTCATTTCTACCTGTTGCTGTTTGTGGCAGGAAGCTGCCAAGTGGTTTGATGCATTAAAATGTCATACAAATCTTGCTCTAACCTGCTGTGTATGGCTACTTGGCTATTTTGTCAATTACCTAGTGAATGTGCACCCACAATTCCTGTTTGAACTGAACTGTAGGAGAAGGAATTCATTGTACTGCTCTACAAGCTTTGCTGGCTGTCCTTTTCCGTTGCAAAGGTTTTGCAGCTGAAAAAGGGCAAAATTTGATGGTTGCTGTCTTACAGCTGCAACTGCTTTGCACACATCATGTTTGGGGGGGTGGCTGGACAGCTGTTTTTCTCTTACGGTGTTATATTTTGTTGCAAGTTTTTCTCTGTTCTTTTTCTTACTATTTGTCATGTAGATTTAATTGTGTGTGTGCATTATGAAGGCTACCTCTTAGTTCGAGTAAGAATCCGTGAGGAGATGGAGCAACTGAGTAGGAGAGAAAGGAAAAGAGACTGTGCTTACAGTGCACAGGTACTTAAAAGTCTATTTCCTTGCTGTATGCTTTTTGATGTAGCTGTACTGATAGTGCATAAAATTCAGAATTTGTTAGTTAATGAACCTGTGCAAAAACTGGCATGTTTCAGGGTGCAACAACTGTTAACTGTAGCATTGGTGTACCAGATTTTATAGAGTTTTTTTATATATATTGTCTGACTACTCTGGTATTCAAGGTACTCCAAATTGCTGAGAGAGACTGGAATTTTTCATTCAGTTCTTTTCAGTAATTAGTTACCTAAACCTTTAGTTACTCAGACAAACTTGAAATTCGAAATGACCAGCATGTGTATTCACTTTATATTTTTCGTGTGTAGAACCGGGTGATTCCATCTACAGAGAGGTAAAATCTCAGATCTCAGAGCTTGGCTTTGTGTCTCCACAGATGTAAAGCAGTATTTGCTTTCAAGCCTTAAGTGGAGATTGCCATAAATAGAAGAATGAAAGGCTAGACTAATTGTTC
The DNA here is from genome assembly GCA_013399015.1 of Galbula dea. Taxonomy (NCBI): domain Eukaryota; kingdom Metazoa; phylum Chordata; class Aves; order Piciformes; family Galbulidae; genus Galbula; species Galbula dea. The sequence continues at coordinate 636,926 of VWZX01009755.1, forward strand.
ACATTCTAGAGTTAGTAGTATGCAGATGTTAGCTATAACAAGGGTTTTTAATACTTTGACTTGATGACTTTCTGATTTTCTAAAGTGGCCTTACTTTCCCATATGAAATGCTCTTATTTTCCTTAATTCCACATGCAGCTCTCCATCTATCATAAAGGATGCTAACAATGTACTGCAGCCCATTAGCTTTTGACTTTTTGTATGTATGTTCCTTTCCCAGTTGCTGATATCTCCTATTTCTTTTGAGAGAGTTTGATACTGCTAAATTTATTTTGCAAAAACAAGAGTGAGAACCCTTCTATATCAGGTAATATTTCAGCAGGAAGGTGAACCAGGCTTCGTAATTAAGCTCTAGCGCTGGCACGCTACTGCGTAAGAATATTCATTTATGCAAAGGCCTGCATTTCGTGCATGAACATTTAAAAGAACTCTGAAATTTAGACAATTGCAGGAGGCATGTATTTTCACCAAGTCAACCTTTCTCTGCAAACATTTTTCACTTCCTGTGGATATCAGCTTGAGGCATTAGATGAGACTTAAACATTTAGGGGTAAATTAATGTTCCTTTTTCTTCCTTTCTTTAGGGATCACTTGATTTTATTTTTTTTTTTATTATTTAAAAAAATTTTTTTAGATGGATGAAGGCTTTCCTGTGCACTTCCAATTTCACCCAGTACCTCATGGTTGCAGTAAATAGTCTGCAAAAAAGTGTCGTTTGCTGGGGGATTGTTTTTCTGTTTATTGGAGGTGACATGAGCAGTGGTGCAGTGGCAAAGAGGCCGTGTTGCCATTGCTAAATATACATCCCTGACAGTCTGATAATAGGTTCCAGGAAGTTCAGTGGAAAATTAAAACAAAGCAACATTTATAGCTGATTGAACTTGAAAAGCAGTTTTCATGTTGAATGGCAAATATGTGGACTTCAGCATTCCAGGAGACTGATGCAGCTCCACTGGATGGGCCTGACCTTGTGTGCAGAATGGACTGTGGACACAGCAGCAGGCAGAATGGCCTCATCTATAGAGGACTTCATGGGGAGGAAAAATTTGCTATCGTGCACAGAAATAGTTCTCACATATGCCTATATTTATACAGTGTCCACAGGTCTGAATAGCATCTTTCGTATGAGGGTTTTGCAGCCTGTTAGCACTACAAGAATGTCTGGTACTGGGGCTTTGTCCTTGCCAAAGTGCTAAAAATACCCTGCCATCTACCCCCCTTCTGAAGCTGTAAGCAGAGTTTGCTTCTATTTGCCTTGTAAAATAAGATGAAAGGTACAGAATATGTTCTTGGCAGTGCTAAGGGAGTTTGAATGTAGAGGGCTCAATTTTCAATGTCTTGCTTTCTGCATTTAAAAGAACCTCCTCCCCCACCCAGACTCTAAAACTTCAGAAAACAAACAACATGGAAGTGTTTGACATGTAATAGTATTGTGTTATTTTTTCATTTATAAAGACCGAACACTTCTAGACATGACACTTAATAGGTAGAAGAAAACTTAATTTTTTGCTCACAACATTTTGTCAGCTAAGTTACTAGAGTTCCAGCTTTCCCTGCTCAAAAGGAAATGGCAAGCTGGATGGCTACCTTTCACTGGAACTCATCTTCTAAAAGTAGACTTCATGTAGACTGCGCTGTCTTCAATAAAATTTTAAGTGAGCTATTACAGTTTTTGAGTATGTGTTTCAGATTGGAGTACAGTAGATATGAAAAGACAACTAAAGATTAATGACCTCCTTTTGGTCACAAAAGTATAAGGTTTACTACTCTGTTTCTTTTGGCTGGTACTCTGCCTCAGAGTCTGCACATTCAGTAGTAAGGGCATGCACAGAAGAAAACATGTCAAGTGCTCTAGCCTCTTGCAGTTTACAGAAGTTTGTTGGATGTTACTTTGCTGTTGAACTAACCATAATGGTGCTTGAGGATAGCTTAATAGGAACATAAAGTCTTCTGACTTGGGAGCAGATATTTATCATATTCTTTATTTTGTTGCTTGTAATAATAATTTTGAATCATGAGATTGAGAGTTCAATTTTGTGGGGTTTTAAGTCTCAAACTCAATATATGGTTTGTTTTTTTTTTAAAGCAGCCATTCTAGAGTTAAAAACAATTAAACGTTTCTGTGGTTATGTTGGCTGTCTATTTACCTGTCCTGAAAAATGTATCCAAGACTCTGCCTATATCAAAATGTGCATTTGAAATGTAAAATGTTCCATACATTCCAGAATAGTATGGCCCACTGTAAAAGTCTTTCCTTAAGCATCTGGAATGGTTTTAACTGCGTGGCCTGTAGCATACCTTTACCTTTTGAAAGGTGCATTGGGACTTCAGTTCTTTGATTGCTGCTATCTAATAGAGTATAAAACCTGTGCACATTTCATCTTGTTGAATCTTGAATTTTCTTTCTTTGTCCTTTCCTTGAAAACAAATAAAAACTCCCAAAACCAAACAAGACAAACAGGTGTAAGAGTGTGAGCTGTGCAGTTCCTTGCTGCCAGATATTTCTCATGTGAAAGAACAGCAGATTGTTTACAAAATACAGAAAATGTCAACTCCATCTCTGCTCCATTCTGCTTCTGGAAGGGTTGGGCAGTGCACTTAATGGATCCCTTCCCATCTGCTCAGCTGCATGTGATGCAGTTCCACTTTGTCTGTTTGCTGGCATTTAGTTTATAAACTTGGATAAACTGCCACCATTCCCTCACATCACTTTCATGTTCATGTAACACAAGTTCAAGACTTTTTCTCTGTCGTATTTAAGGCAGGGGTCCTTTTCTGTTCCACAGATTGTGAGCCACGTGCTTCCAAGCAGCTGTACTATATTCAGCTCTGCACTGTACCCACACTGAGTTTTTGAGGCTGCTATTGTGCTTGGAGGACCTGCTGAGCTGTTACTAGCTTGTGACAGGCTTATACTCCAGTTTGACCTGATCTCTGACTTTTTTGAGAGGTTTTCAGTGAAGGCAGGGAATAGTGCTGACTCAACTACCCCTTTTCCATCTGATGTTTTTCACAGCTAGTCTCCAGGATGCAGCTGTTTGACTCTTGTAGCTTTTGTGACACTCTGAATTTAGTATGAGCTGTAAAAGGCTATTCCTTTTTCAGCACTCAGTTGCATCTAAATTTGCAGTGGACCAAGACTGACTTCTGGAATTTTGTGCTAATGGTTATTGTTGGTATTCTTGCATGTCAACGAAAGTGAGGCCAGGACCCTCACTTGAGGAACTTTGGGGGTGCTACGATGAAATGCAACCCTCTGTCAGAAAATCAGTTTATTTAGTTCTATTGGTTAATTTTTAAGTTTCAGTTTAACATGAGCACTGTAGGAAGGGTTTTCTCTCTGTTCAAGAACTCCTTCTGCTTGTAATGGTCATTCTTGCCAAGAATAAAGCAGGTCAAATCTGTTGAAGTCTGACATCCATTTTAACCTCAGGGCAATGAGTTACCCTTCCAGATTCCCCTGCTGATCTCATCCTCTCTGAGCACAGCTCATTTTAGCTGTTAGTTCCACAAACTCACTTAGAATGAGTAATCTATTATGAGTAATGAGGTGTGTGCTTTTATGTGGGGAAAAAAAAAAGAAATCACTGGCTATGCAAGCCTTTCAAATTCCTGAGTGTGCCTGGAGGTGTGGGTTACAGAAGAAGCAGATAGCAAGTGAAAACAGCTTTATGCTGGGCTCAGCTGCTCAACGTATTTGTGGTGTTGTGTGTTTATTTATGAGGCTGTCTTTGCTGGGGATTCGCTGCCCTGTATCCTGGTAGGGAAGACTCACAGGCAGAATGAGGAAGCCCTCATTAATCTTCCTGCTCTTGTTTAGAATTTCTTGCACTGACTGCTGCGGCTCCTGTTGGAGCGGGGACTGGCCTCTCACAGTGAATTGAAATGGCTAAGATTAATATTAATCCCTTTAATACTGCAGCTCATGATATAGTCATTAGGTGACTTGGAACTAATCCTGCCCACCTAACTAGTGTGATTTATTAAATACACATGGAGGATTTAGTGTGAATACAGCTTGGTGGAATGGGCATCAAATAAATACCACTGTGTATCTGTGTTAATGCTGGCAGATTGGGACACAATTGCAGGACAGGCTAGGAAGAAACAGGAGTGCAAGGGATACTTATTGTACGGTTTAATGGAGTTTACCTTTTTTGGATTAGCAGTAATGATTTTTCTAGATGGATACAGCATGTGCCAAGAGGTAACTGCAACCTGAATGATGCTTAAAAAAAATAGAATTAAGAGATGGAGGAAGCACAGATACAGGGCACTGAACAGCAGGAATTATTCGTCTTCCTTTCTGTACTGTGAGGGGGCAGCAGATCCTCTTTGTAGTCTGCTCTTACCCTCCCGGTACAGTGTGCCAATTAACATCCCATCTGCAAACATTCAAGGTATAGAATAGAAAGATGGTTAATCTAAGCTAATGAGCGTTAACCTGCTATTTCAAAATAACAGTCTTGTGTTATAATGCTTTGGAAAAATAGGTGACTTTTTTTTCCTTATGTGCATGATAGAGGTCTCTCTAGAGCTTTTTTTGGATGGGTTATTTACTGGTTTTAGTTAAGGAAGGATTCTTTAAAGAAACAGCAGAAAACTGGTCCAGGCAAGGAGTGTTAGCATATATAGCTCTGAAGAGATGACTTCCTGACATCAGCTCTTTTGACGTGCCTGTTTGGACATGGTAGGGAAGAGAGATCAAAAGTAAAGTTGGTCAGTGTCTAGATGCTGGAGTTAGAAGATCATGAGTTTAGGAAGTGATCTAAATTCAGTTTGATCAGTGCGTGTTAAAGCTGATAGCTGCAAGATGCTAGATTGTGAGTACTACAGGCTTCCTTACTTATCCTAGAGGAAACTTTAGTGTGAGCTGAAGAGGCTATGCAAAAAGCTGACAAGGAAAAATTAAGGTCTGTGTGCAAAGGTTTTAAGGTCTTTATACCTATTATTTACTTCTTTCAAAATGTAAAACTTTTCTTGAGACTTGTTTCTTTTGAGATACTTTCAGTAACTCACTTAGAGAAAGGATGAAAATACAGACCCAACACAGCTGGACCAGTCGTATTTAATAGGGTGGGAAGTAAACTGAGTTGTGGCCAGATTAGTCATTCCCAGAATGTGGTGCAAAGGGGCCATTTTTTTAAACCAGAGCTGTGGGTTAGAGGGGCATGTATCTGGGTGTGAAGGACAGAGCTTGTGGAGCTGTAGCTGACATGAATTCAGAATTATAGGATATTATAGGATATATAATATCCTATATATCCTATATTATAGGATATATTATAGGATTATCTATGGTACTATCTCTGTGGAAGGAGGACTTGCAGTTTGTCCTGTTGACTTCATTAATGTTAGTAAAAACAGTTGCGTTTCAAGTTGAAATGCTTACATAGGCAGAGATTTGGAAAGTGTCTATTTGTTATCACACTAGTGTTTAACAGCCTAGTCTTTCTGTGCAGTGGGACATATATTATGGACCACCTGCTAACTCTGGGGCCAGTCTTGCTCACAGTATCAGTCTGACACGTTGGTCATGTTAACTGTAAGTTCTTCCAAAGAGATATTTTTCTTTCCTGCTGTTCCCAAGCTTTATTAACCATACTTTTTCTAACCAGCCACTCGGCTTCCACAACTTTTATGTCTTTTTTTTAGTTTCTGTACCTAACATTTCTTCCCAACTTCAAAGACTTCTAGTTTTGAACTGAATCTTCTTTGAGTCCTAACCCAGTTCTGACCATACTAAGATCTGTGGTGCTGGGATGTTAGCATTTAGAAGGGTATGTATGAGAGCTCATGGTATTTTTCTTAACTTTTGTCACTTCAGAGTATGATCAGAGTATGAAGTTGTCTGGCACTTAAAATGGGATCTCTTTTGTTTTGAACCATGTAATTGAAAGCCAGAATTGCTTAATTATGATGGCAGCAAATATTTTTTTCAGTGAGATGAGTTAAAATGTGTAGCCTGTTTGAAAGAGCTGATGGGACTCTGCTTGCCTGTTCAGTTGTCTTTATCAGTCAATGTGGGAATACAGCTGTGACTTCTCATAAGAGATGCAAGGTCATGCACTAGTTCTTCAGAGACCATATACAATTTCTGATAGAATAAATCTGGTTGTAGCTAAGGAAATTCAAAGTATGCTAAATATGAAGCTTGCTGAAACGTATGGTTTGGTCTTGTATGCTTTGGGTTTTTGGTTGTAATTGCATTGGTCCTGAAATAAAATTGCCTGATAAAAAATTATAAGATTGTAAAATAATTGTTGTCCTTTTTAATGATTTATCAAAACAATTTATGTTGATCTATTTCATAGATTTTGGACTTTACTGAGGAATAGTAATAGATCCCTGACTTGCCTGTCTTGACTTTGAGCTACACTCTTCCCAAGCCTCACCCCAAGCCCTGTCCCTAGTGCTGCTACAAGCTGTTCAGTGCCTAACAAGACAGTGCAAAAGTTTTGTTTGGGGAGACAGAGTCCAGTCTGCAGAGGAGGATCCAGGTATCCTCTGAAGTCTCATGTCTTCTGGATTGCTGAGTTAATTGTTACTCTGAAAACATACTAGAAAGCTAAGAAAGTTTTGGGACTTATTCCAGGAAATTAAAATTTTAATGTAGAGCGGAGCAAGATATGTAGTTGTTGCTTCTAAAAAGCCTAATAATCAGGAGTCAGGGAGACTTATTTTGTTAGCTTACTTGGAGGCTGTTCATACATTAGTCAAATTATTTTTGAGACAGTTGCTTAACTCAGAAGATTGTATTTTAGTGTAGGTTGCAGTAGTGGCTTCTGTTAGCGTGTGAAAAGTGCATTGTTTTGTCCTAGTTGCTTGCTGTCCTGATAGTCACGTTTATATATGCTGATGTTTATTCAGTGGTTGCAGGAGCTGTTTAGAATACAGTGAAGCAGAAGTTGGTTGTAGTTTGTTGTTTTGTTTTTTTTTTTTGAAATACAGCATTGACTACACAGTTGGTAACAGCATGGCTTAGTGACTGGTGATCGCCTAATACTACTACAGCTAGGGCAGATGTAACTCTCAGCTGAATTCTGTTAGAATGTCATCATACATCAGTTTGTTCAGTAACAAATAAAAAGGTGAGGGTGTGATATTTCTTAAATGCTCCCCACCAGTTACTTTCCAAAGTAAATAAATTCAGTAAATAAATTCTGTAATTACAGTTAATAAATGATGTATAGTATTTGAGTGAAAAGACTAGAATTGAGCAAAGTCTAAAAATAATACGATTTTTTTGTTGTTTTCATAGACTGAGGAACTTGGCTTCTTTATAAGCAAGGCAGCTGCTTACACTTTAAAGGAGAACAACTCTCCTTTTAGTGAAGATACAATTTTTTTTTCCCCCCTTTATTGAACACTTTCCTGCCGTTCTGTAATAGAACAGTTTTTGGTTAGAAAAAACTTCCTGTTACAGGTACAAATCTTGTTTATTTTGTTCATGCAGTCTGCCAGACTTTCTCCGGGTGGGGAAGTATTTCCTAAAACACTGGCTCTCCAGTAGAATAGTTCTGAATTTCCTAGTCTTCGTGCCAATGTGGATGAAATGGCATGCTATTCTTCCTCCCTCCCCTTTCTTTATAAACAAGCAGAATAGGTCATGGCTTATTTCTGAAGCTTGAGAAGTGGTTTTCTAACTGCATTGTGCCTAACCAATTAAAACTTTTGTGAGAATCGTCCACCTCATAAAATACCGTATTCTTTCCACTGTTGACTCCAGAGGAGCAGAGTCTGCTTTGCTTGTTCCTTTTGTAGTCCACTGCTTTCAAACACTTTTATCACACAGCCTCACAGCTGTAGTGTTCTAAAAATATGTAGGTTTATTTAGCCTGGGAGAGACTGAGAGAGACCTGATTGCAGTCTTCCACAACCTAAAGGAGGATCACAGAAAAGACAGAGCCACTTCTCAGGGGTGCTGAGAGATCCATAGACATGAATTAAAATTTTGAAAAAAGAAAAAAAAGAAGAGAATTTTCAGTTGGGTATAGGGGGAAGTTCTTTCTAGAGAGAGTTAAAGAGTGGGGCATGGGAGGAGAAAGTGGAATCTCCATCCATGGAAAGTTTGACTGAACAAGACCTTAAGCAACCTGATCCAGCTCCAGAGCAGTCTTTTGCATGAGCAGGAGGTGGGATTTGGTGACTTCCAGCGACCTCTTCCAATCCAAACCTTTCTGTGATTCTGTGCTGGTTGATCTTGGTAAATCATAATCTCTATTGTGTAGTTATCTCTGACCAGCTGAGTGCTGCCTGTTTGTTTAAAATATTATCAGTTGATCTTTCAAATCCATGTGTGTATGTGCACGCTCACATTCTTCCCTCTTCACTCTGCACACTTCCTCTTTTTATGTACTCAGAAGGTACAGGTGTTTTCAGTGTCAGCTCAGGTGACACTTCTGTGCTGACACATCTAGTCTTGAACAGTAGAATCAACTCTGCCGAACCATAGGCTTGGTTTTCCAGTGTGTTCAAAAAAAACATGAGAGCAGGAAAGGGGAGGACTGCTTCCTTCCATTTTTATTCCCTGCCCCCCTCTGCTATGGCACCGTATCTCTGGTTGAAAAGTGAAGTGAATCTGAAGGATTCTGCTGTTCCCTAGAGCATGTCATTATCCACTTGAAGGAACCTAGCAGGTGAAGCTAATGTATAAGGAGCATTTCTTTTTCTCCAACTCTCTCAAATGCACACAGTTGTGGGTGTTTGTACTTAACAGAACTAGTGTGAAATTTAGTCACAGCTACAGCATATGTTCCAATTTTCCAGGGAAAGTTTCTCCCAGCTGTTGATTAACCCTTTTTCCACTCTTCTTTCTGCCTTTCCAGCATTTTGGGAGATTGCAGTGGGCATTTTCTGTGACTGAAGAAGCTTTGAGAGCTGGAAGAGTTAGATCTCAATGGTCTTACTCGGGAAGGGAATAAGGTTAAGTTGGGTTCGGTGTTGATGGGATGTATGTAGGAGATTATTTTAGTTTCTTTAAAATACTTGAGACAATAGTATTTTATTTACTGTGATTTGGTCCTTCACAGAGCAGGAAAATGACATCTTCAGACTGCCTGCTGCTGGGTCACAGCAGTTTCAACTGGAAACTTAAAAGCTGAAGCAGGTGCTGGAAACTCTATTCTCCCTTTGGTCTGATTCATTGAGTGCCAGCCTTCAGCTGAGGAAGAGGGAGGAGAGGAGAATTGATTTTGTCACTAAAATCTTGGACTGATTAATATTTACAGTGCTTCAAACAGTAGCGTGAAGCTCCATAAATTAACTCTGAATTTAGTGGAACTTGAGGGTGGTTGTAGTGCAACTGGAGGAATTGTTCTAGATCTGAAGTTGTGACTTAGGACAGTGCTGCAAATTTGGTTGATGACCTTTGATATCTGCAGCAGATGCCATAGCTTTTTTTAAGAGAAGTAGCAACATGCTCTGTTTCTGCTAGTTTTCTCTAAGTCCTTAAATTTGGTAAACTGTTTTTTGTGTGTTGTGGGTTTGGTTTTTGTTTTATTTCCCCAGTCACAGCCTGAGCCTGCAGCTTCTGAAGAAGCTGCTTCTTCAGAAGACCGATTTAGAAAATCGTGAATCTTTGCTAGGGATAGTTCTGGAGTGAGCTCCTGCCTTGTATTTAGTTATTGCTGCTACTATACAGTAGCAGAAGATCTGGGAAGGGGAAACTCTTCCCTTGGTGAATGTTAGAGTGACTACATTCATGATGTACAATGTCAGAAGTTTGGGGTTTTTCATGGTAAGCACAAGTCAGAATTGGAATAATTTAGGTAGAAAAAGACCTCTGAAGGTCATCTGCTCCAATCCCCTGCTGAAAGGAGGACCACCTTGGAAGTGAAATTGTGTTCAGGGTTAAAGCCAACTGAATTCTGAATACCTCCAGGGTTGGAGCTCCCACAACCTCTCTGAGCAAACGGTTCTGGTGTTTGACCACCCTTCTTTATAAAATGTCTTTCACAGTATCCAATTGGCATTTCCCATGTTGCAGCTTGTGTCCACTGCATTTCATACTCTTCTGCATCATTCCATTACTTTATGCCTATTAGACGAGACTCTTTTAGGAAAAGGGTAAGGTAATACAAGAATGAAGAGACATTTTGGCATGTTTTGACTAGAGGGTTTTTCATGTCCTGTTCGAGAGGAAAGAGACAAGTGATTTTGCTGTGGGCTTTTTGGAGGGCTAGTGTTGATTCAGATACAGCCCTGTAAGCTCTGAGGTTTCTTGACCTTTAGTACAACAGTAACCGTTGCGGCATAACTGCAAGTACTGTCTTGAATAAAATTACCAGTTGAATTTGGATGTTTGATTCCAAACCTTGATCTAGAAATTACAGTAATCTTCGAGTGCAGGGCATTTACTTCTCTGTTTTATCACTCAGCATTGACAGGTAAGAGCAGTGCTAAGAGGAGAAAATCCCACGACTGATTAAAAGATGTCTGAGGAATGATGTTTGTCATGCTGAATGGGAATGTGAGATTAAAGTATTTGAAGAATTTATCTTCAGACTGCTTAGTTATTAGCCCTAGCTTTTTGGAAGCTTAATTGAGACATTACAGACCAAAACCTTTTTGTAGAAGCCTTATAGTCTCATCTCTCAGTGGTCTGGACCAGGAATTACGTGTGTTTCTGGAGCAAATACTAGCTCATGCATCATTTCGAGTTGTTATTGGAGAGCAGTTCAAGAGTTAAAGTGAAACATCAATTGTACTTTTAAAACCACTCTTAGCAGGAAAAACTTTTGCTTCTGCTCATCACTGATTCTCTTGTCTGTTTTTGGGTTTTTTTTTGGTTGAAAACATTCTTTTTATTTCAATGTGATAAAACATCCATTATTTGTAAGTTGATTGAGCATAAAGTATTTCATTATAAAATGGTCATCCATCACTGGAGGCTGGGAGCTGCAAAAAACATTAACTGTGCACTTTTGGCTGGAATGCAGCTTCTCCAGAATAATGCAGCTTCTGTGTAAAGTATGCAGCATAAAAAAATTGACTGTTCAGGAAAACAGGTGCTTGCCTTGCTCTCCCAGAGCTTTGGGATTTCATCCGAAGTATTTTGGAAGGGCCCTTGAAGTCCTTCTGTTACTTAGAGTCACTTTCTGGTTTTAATGCACTGGCCTCAAAACTGAACAGAATGCTGCTCTGTATCAAGTGGTTTCATTCTGATAAGACCATGAGAATTTCCTAGCTGTTTAACTGCTGCTTATGATAAATATTTTCTCTCCTTTGTTGGCTCTTCTGAAATTTGGTTACCCCTTTTTTTTTTAAATAAAGTTCCTTAACAGTGACACCCCAGAAGTGAGTGGCCAAGCACTGCCAAGTCATTTCTAGCTGTGACTCCAATATATCTCTGTTAATTTCCTTGATGCTTTATGAACTGATCTACTGGTTTTGTGTGTGGTAGATTGTAAAGATTATTTTGATTTTAAGTTGTGTTATACAGTGCTTGTTGTAGTTCCTTAACTTAAATACGAACTTGAAAAGCTTTGGGTTTTGGGGAAGCATGGGATGATAGGGCAGAATTGCTATTACTGTCAGCTGCTTTTTTGAGATTATTTTCAAATAATCTAATGGCACAGAGCTTAGGCTAAATGTGTCCCCTTTTCCCATGAGGAATTGAAGCAGAGGTGAAGTGACTAGCCCAAGAGCACGAAGGGGAGATTAAGTGGCAGAGGCTGAGAGTAGACTGATTAACCTATCTCTCATCAAGGACGTTGTTACCGTCTGATGCTCTGTTTCACATATGTGCTTTTATCCTCTCAGAGCAAATTCTGTAGGTCTAGATTTGAAAATCAAAAGGAAATTCTTCAGTCTTTGCCTTTTTACCAGATTTTGGGAACAAACACTGTTGAAGGATAATGATTCCATCCCAGAGGTCATGGCAGCAAAAATGGTAGGGGTGAGAGGTTAAAGCAGAGTTGTGTCCACTGACCTGTTGAGTGTGTGTTGAGTATTTCAGCTGGGGAACAGGGCTGTGTTGTGCCCTAAGGGAAGGAGAGAGGGATTGGAGAAGCATATGTAAGTGTGTGAACCAGGGGCTGGCTTGAACAAACAGCTCTGTTTATGTGGGTGAGTTGAAGTTTTGTGCTGTGCTGTCAGTTTCAGATCACTCTTGCTGGACAGCATGCAGTCAGCGATGGCCTTTATAAAGTTAGGACAGAATCACTCAGTTGAGCTTCTGAAACACCCTAGAGTCTGGCCCCATCCTCTTGACACTTACCCTTTAGATACTGATGAGTGCTGATAAGATCCCCTCTCAGTCTTCTCTAGGATGAAGAGCCCCAGGTCCCTCAGCCTTTCCTTTTAGCAGAGGTGCTCTAGTTCCCTAATCATTTCTGTAGCCCTCTATTGGACTCTCCAGCAGTTCCCTGTCTCTCTTGAAGTGGGGAACCTAGAAATGGACACAATACTCCATATGGGGCCTCACTAGGGCGGAGTAGAGGGGAAGGAGAAGCTCCTGCAACTTGCTAGTCATACTCTTCTTAATGCACCCTAGGATACTGATGGCCTTCTTGGCCACAAGAACACACTGCTGGCTCATGATTAACTTGACTTCAGGCAATTGTGTTTTGCCGTTAGCACTTGAGAATTTTTCTTTCTGGTAATAAGGTGGCAAGCATGATGCCTCCTAGATTAGTTCAGGTTGGGTAGAAAAATGTATGTAAAACATAACAGCAAGGTACATTAAACTTTTGAGAGATTTTTTTCATTAAAATACTGTCTTTCCTCTTGGGCCATCAGACTTTTCTTCATTTCATTCTTTGGTTTTGTGTGACTCAGTGATGCTTTTTAGATTCTCTGGCAACACGGAAAATATCTTGACTTGTTGGGGATTTGTTGTTTGTCAATTTCCTTTTAATTTTTCCCCTTGGCACTCATGGGCTTCCCTTGAGGAAGGGGTAAACAGAACAGGGTAACATCCAGACAGCTAATTGATAATGAAACTCTAATCTTTTTTTCAAGCTTCTTAGAAATCGTGAAGCTTTCCTGTTCACAACACGGTGAATTTGCAGTGAGAGAGTGGTATACACACAAAGCTGTAGAGAATTACTGTGCTTTAAAATACCAAGGAAGAAGTTTTAATTTCTCCTGGGCTTTTAAATTGCCTACTTAGTTTGGGCCTGGTACCGTGCAAGATGTGTAAAATATAGTGAAGCAAGTCCAGTGACTGAATAGAGTTCTGTAGAGTGGCACAGCCTAATTGCTCTGCCTTTGACATGTGCCAATTTCATTCAGAGAGGAAAAAGAGTGCTTAAACTTGACATACATCAAACTTGTGCTGTCAGTAAGGTGGATGGATCAGTCCATCCTCTGGACTTGGTAGTGTGCAAAGAAATTCCCCACAGGTTTCATTTAGCCTAGTCGGCCTTGTTAGAGTGGCCATGCTCTCTTTCTCGTATTAGGAGGGAACCTTGGGAAACCTGGCTGTAATTCACAACAGCAGCAAGATCAATAACTATCAGTGTTTGGTCAGGGGCAGATGATTTTGTCATGGGATGACTGGTTTTTTTGCTTTGGTTTAGTTGGGTTTAATAATTTCATTCAGAGTTGAATGTCACAGGATCAGGGGAGTGCCTGCGGGTTCTGAAATTCAAAGCTGGTGCAGGGTCATTAGAAGAACTAGCTGTTACGTGTGTGGTGGTTTTCTGTGAGAAATCTTTCAAAACTTTCAGCTGGTTCTAGAGGAAAACAAAAGGTGAAGCTTACCTGCATTTCGCTTACCCTGTCATTATGGGATGCTGAGTTTTTTGGGGTTTTGGTTTGTTTTGATTTGGTTGGGGGTTTTTTTTTAGTTTTTTGGGGAGGGTTTTGTATTGTTTTATTTCTTCAGCTTTTTTGTTTTATTTTTTAAAAATCTTCCAGTTAAAATCATAGAATCATTTTGGTTGGAAGAGACCTTTAAGATCATAAAATCCAACTGTTAACCCTTCACTCCTAGGTCACCGTGAAGCCATGTCCCTAAGCACCACATCTGCACATATTTTAAATCTCTCCAGGGGTGGTCACTCAACCACTTCCCTGGGCAGCCTGTTTCAGTGCTTTATAACCCTTTCAGTGAAGAAATTTTTCCTAATATCTAACCTAAACCTCCTCTGGCACAACTTGAGGTCATTTCCTCTTGTCCTACTGCTTGTTGCTTGGGAGAAGAGACTAATACCCACCTTGCTACAGCCTTCTTTCAGGTGGTCGTAAAGAGCGATAAGGTCTCCCCTCAGCCTCCTTTTCTTCAGGACAAACAACCCCAGTTCCCTCAGCTAGTCCTCATAACACTTGTTCTCTAGACCCTTCACCAGCTTTATTGCCTGTCTTTGGACACGCTTCAGCAACTCATTGCCCTTCTTGTAGTGAGGGGCCTGAAACTGAACACAATATTTGAGGTGAAACTCATTGCAATGTGTAGCTTACTGAAGGACTTTTTCCTTGTAGTTGTATGGGAAGGTTGATTTCTCTTTCCTGGGAGTTGTTCAGACCTTTGTGTTAAGTACCTTCCACTTGTGGGAAAATCCCTTCAGGAAAGAGATAGGATATTTTTTTGTAGAGCTATTGAGGAGTTCAGTTTTCTGGAGCAGAATGAAGTCCTATTACTATTGGCACTACCAGTTTAGAGCCACAAAAGTAGTTGTATAGTCCAGAGCCTATCAGATGCTCAGGTCAGCTGTATTCCCCTGTCTCCTTTCCCTGAGAGCAATCAGCCTCTCTGTAACAGAGATAAAAATGTATTTAAGTAATTCTAAATTTGCATATATGGCTTTACCAACCATGGGTCTTGATCTAATCTTTCTCTGGAATGTGCCAGTATAATCAGGGTGTTGCTCTAGTGCTAGTTCTCTATAGTATAACGTAGGAGGAAGAGTTTGTAGAAAACAAGGATGAATTAGCATTGAAATTACACTTAAAGGTAGCTGGGTATTACTGTTCACACTGGCAATAAACCCACTTATGGAAGACTGATTTGGAAACTGTAGGCTTTTAATATGTAGAGTTAAATTTCTTGCCTTTTATCAAAGTAGGCATGTCTTTTCAGATACATTCAGGTCACAGAGTGGGACGAAATACACTAGGATTCATAGCAAGATCATCTTCTGGTGACTTTCAATCTCACTATACCAAATTACCCCTCAGTTTGCTTTAAGAGCTATTCTTGTTTTGAAGCAGAGCCTTTTGAATGTAAACTCTTGACTAGTACGTGTTAACCATAGTGCAGCAAGTTTGTCAAGGTGCAATTATTCCCATCTCTGCTGTCTTCTTAGTGGTAAGAAATAAAGGCAGAATTAAAAAGCTTCAACTTTTTTAATAAGCTGCTATCCAAGAACTTAATTTTTTTTTCTGCACTCAGCAATCTGTGTGACTGATGTTAAAAATTCAAGCAGTAGTCATGTCTGTGCCTTAAGTCTATCTGGATAGAAACCATGAAAGCTTGCACTTTGCATAGCTCCATACTTCCTGTTGATGGCATTTGTTTTCCTTGTGAATAAAGTCAGTATCTTCTATTTCTCCCAAAATCACTCCCTCTGGAACAGAATATAGCGTCTGGAATATAGAATATTCCAAAAAAGCACTTGGAATAACAGTGGAGACACAACTGGAGTTTTGGGTGTAATTTTGGCTGAAGATACTCTAATAAGTACCTGCTTATGGAAAAGTGCCCAGGGATTTTTAATGGGCAGTCAGAACAGCTGCTTTAGAAGCATGGCATCGGATTAAATCCCTGATAACTAATGGCTAACACTGGAGGGACTCTCAGGGCTCCTGCTTCACTGGTAGATGGAAATAATTCCTATAGGAGACAGTATGTCAGTTGATTTTATGCTGTCCTTACCAGAGGATATCAACAGTCAAATGATCAGTATGCATTGTCATCCTTCCCTAAAGTAAAAAAGTCTCAATTCTGAAGGGCACTTGAGATCTTTGCACTATGGACCAGTCATTTGTTAAAGTCATGTTTAATGAAAGGGAGATAAACACATGAAGCTGGAGTGTGACAAATGAAAGCATTTGTGCCATTGTAATGAAATTAGGCAAACAGAACAGGCTTGACAGCTCTGGGTTCCCCCTGTCAAACTGCATTTGTAATTCTAGCCTTGCATTCATGTGTGGCTCTGAATGGCACTTTTTACCTCTTGATATGGTGGGCCTGGGCCCCTGAATGACCACTTTAATTCACAGGGAATTAGCTTTGAAGAGTGTATTTTACAGGCATACTGGAAAGGATTGCAGTTTGTTCTCACTTCTCCTTCATTGACTTGACTATCCTTAATTTTGGGCCTATGTTTGCTCCTATCACATGTAAAGCTTTTGCTAACACTTATTATAGCAAAGTTTTAATCTCAGAGATACACAGCACTTGCTTCCCCATGTCCCCACAGTGAGCTTGTATGCTGTGTTATGCAATTCCAGCAGCCTTTTAAAATAACTTGCAGTTATTTGTGTTCTGGAAACTGAGATGCAGACTCCTGGCTCCTCAGCTTCTTCCTAGCTGTCAGAATCCAGTACTCTTCATCTGTTAAGAGGTTAGATTGGGGTAAGACTGGTATTTTGGGGAACCTATAGGGAATGTCAAGTGGCTGCTCTTTTTGATGATCTCTTATTTGTCAAGTTCAGTGGACATTGCCATTATTATTTTCAGGAAGGACTAGAGATTTCTCTGCTCACATTAGCTGTTAGGTCATACTGTGCAGGTAGCACTCTGTTCTCATTTCAGGTAAGAAAATCTCTAGAAATGTGCCATGCATTGCAGCATATTGTAAGACCTGGTCTGGACCTTTCAGGAAAAACAAGACCAAAGCAATAACAAAAGCTCCCTGGAGGGAAAGATGGCAGAGGATTCTTTTCACTTGAAATTTTGACTGTACCAGAGCTGTGCAGAGGGGAACGTACATTCAGGAGCAAATTAGTACAGATCATCTACCTTAGCTTTTTTAACTTGTTACCCTGCATTAAATTGGCCTAGTGAGCTGGAGTTAAAAGTTGTAAATTTCCTAGCTAGAAAAAGTCAGGGCATGTCTCTTCCGTGCAAGTGCAGGGTGGCATGTGTTCCAGTCAGTCTGGAGAATTTGCTTTTGGAGTAGTGAAACATGTGCCTCCCTCCTCAGCTCATCGGCTGGAGAACTGCTGAAATTGTAGTTTTGCTGAGGGACCTAGAACCAATATGCATATACTGTTCTGTGCCCTTCATGTTTGGTTAGTGAACTGAGAATAAAGTGCATAGGCCAGAAAGGCAGTGGTTGCAGAAAGCGTTTGGTGGAGAGCCAGGAAGCACTTGTTGGTACCTCAATTTTCTGTGGTTAAGCTCTGTCATTTCTGTCATTAAACTCTTAGGCAGGAGTCTTGAAGAGTTGGGTTTCTGCTATTCAAAACCCATCTGGATGCGCTTCTGAGTGACCTAGTCTAGGGAATCCTGCTGTGGCAGAGGGGTTGGACTAGATGATCTTTCGAGGTCCCTTCCAACTCCTAATATTCTGTGATTCTGTGTTACAGTGTTAGCTTTAGCTTTTTCTCACCTTAAGAGGAAAAGAGAATGCCTCTTCATTGTACAGTTCAGTAGGAAAGCAGTGAATGTTATAGCACATGCTTGGAGTATTGTTCTTGTCAGTGCGTGGGATACAACTGAGACAGCCTTTCTGAAGGCTGGGCGTCAAAGGCCAACAGCTGCTGCATAAGAGGAGTCCAGGTCATGTGGTTTGGGTTGCAGTTGCCTGTCCTGGGGACAAATGATGTTGAAATAACTTGTCATAAACAATTTTTTCTTGTTCATTTACTCTGATTCGGAATGCATAGCCGATCCTGATAAGAGTCATTCAGGAGTGAAGAGTTGAACTGCTAGAGAAAGCAGCTTATGTGAGCATTTTAGATGAGGAATGTGCCAACAGTCTGCTAACAATAAGAAACCTCTTCCGAGGGGGGACCTGCTCCTGTACTTCGGGAGAAAGGGGATGCCAGAGGTGTGATGCAGCTTGTTTGCTGAAGTGCCAGAATGGCTGTATGGGATTGCTGAAATGGGACTTAGGTACTTAAACATGAACTAGTTGTTTAAATATCTTTATAGACATGTGTGTCTAAGCGCAAATAATCCATACGTTGAAGGAAAGCACTGTAGTCTCAAAGGAATTACGTCCTCATATTAAAATTGCCAGCCTGAATATTTGGCTTTCTGATATGCTTCTTAAGTTATTCTTTCTCTTCTCAACCTCCATGCACTGCTTTGGGCTAGCTGAGCATTTTTGGATGTATTGTTGTTGCTGGTCTCTGTTTGCTTCCCTCACATTCCACTGAAGGGGCCTGTATACAAGGAAAGGGAAGTACTTTCTAGGTAGTCCCCAAAGCAGCCCAGGCTTTTTGTGTAAGACTATCATATTTAACATAATTTTCCTTAGCTTTGAGTAGATTGAAAAAGAAGGCTGCTTGTAGGATTCCCTAGTGAAATTTTGGAGACAGTTTTTCAGCTTTTCCTCTTGTAATACCTGAGGCCAAGTTCATGATTGCAGGGCTGGTGGGTTTTGGGTTAGGTTTTTTGTTCGGTTGGTTTCCCCCAGAGTTCAAAGTAGTTACTTAAGTAAAGAACCATCTGGTGTTTTCTAGTTCAAATAGTGAGAAATGTCTCTTGCTAGGAAATATACTTGGAGAAACATCTCTCTCAGCAATTCTCAAGTATCTCGCTGGTTATGGTTCCCCCACTTGTAATGACTGAACCTGAATCTGGCAGAACAAGAACCA